>CM039593.1:41066237-41169531 GCA_022457205.1 Saccharum spontaneum | reverse complement strand
AATGTACCTGTTTGAGTGACCATATTTGTCCATTGGTCCATGTACCTTGAATCGGAGGTGGAGGGCAGCTCATCAAGTGTTGAGAAATTATACAGTACCACTGCCAAATCTTTAAAACGTCTGAAGGCCGGAAGTTTCGCTCCACTCACTGCTCATGCACCGCTCGCCTAATAAAAAAAAACAAATCAACTCCCGCACGGGCGCACGACTGCCAGCCCTACCAGATGCGGCGCGCGGCTGCCTGCGAGTCGCAGCGGCGCGGTTGCTGGCCCTGTCAAGTGCGTAGCCGCCTGCTAGTCACGGCGACGCGATTGCTGGCCATGTCAAGCGCGTAGCAGCCTGCGAGTCGCGGGCTCGGTTACCAGCGCTGCCACTGCCTCCCTGCGACAGCGCGTGGCCGCTGCCTCCCTGCCTTGTAGCACAGTCACCATCGAGCTGCTGCCTACCAACACCGGCGGCCCACTGCCTCCGGCGAACTTCACATGTCGACGAGCCTCTATTCTCTACTAGCAAGAAGTTTTACGCTGAGACTACAAGTTGCAGGCATCTGTTTCAAGTGTTTCAAATGTTTCAGAGGTATGTTGCAAGTGTTTCATACGGATGTTGCAAAGTAGATCGGGATGTTGCAGATGTTGCAATGGATTGTACACGTATGTTGCAAGCTCCTATTCTCAATGGCTTCCTGCTCTAGGATGGTGGCCTGAGAAGCACTAGGGCCCCACATTGATCCTATGAAGGCCCATTTAGAGAGGCGGTTTAGAGGGGGAGTGTCCCTTCTAGCCCTTGTGACTGTCACTCTATGGCCATGAGAATGTTTCGGCATATTTTGTAGTAGGAAAAGAGCATTATTGTACCAGAGGAATACATTTAACCGACCCTATAAAATGGGAGCTCAGATACCAATAAAGGAGAGACTTAATCGACCAACCACCACTCATCTTGTGCCTCAGTTTTCGTGTTAGTCGACCCATAGGCTCGAGCCTTCGGGAGAGAACCTCCGGACCAACATGGTGCCCACCTGCTTGGCCAAGACAACATCTAGCATGCCCACTAAAAGAAGACAACCGTGCCACATAGGCCACAACACAACACCCGGAGCGCCTATGCTACACCACCAGATCTAGCAACCCAACCCGGAAACGAACAGCTGCAACCAGACGTGGCAGAAGCCAAGGCTTCAGACCTTGTCGCAGCCGAACCTACAACAGAGCTCACATCAGAGCAACAATTGCAGGTAAGTTGCACAGGACACAACAAGAAAGAGAAAGGGTAGCAACAGTCACCGTAGCAAATCAAAGGACCACCCTCATAGCCCAACAGATTGTAGAGCAAGGCAATAACTAACATTGCTGCAAATGGAGATCCAAAGGCCTTTTACCCAAGACAGGAAAATCAGCCTTTGGAAACTACCCTGGAACCCAACCCTCACCAAACACGCAAAGTCATACCAAATAACGACAAATTTCTTTGATTCCATCTTTAATACAGAACCCAAAACCCGAATCAAACAACAAACATATGCAATCTCAACAAGTTCAATCAAAATCCTAATAATAGTGAGCAGTGGCCCTGACTCCTCCCTCTTGGGTCTCAACTCAACTCCATCTTCATAGTCGAATCAGGACATCTTGGGGGCATCACTATCACACACGCAAGAGGAGCACTGAGGCGTAGTTACATAGGCATCTAAAAGGAGTTGAATTAACATGAGGTCTCATGAACAAGAAAGTGATGGTGCATGGCGGCTTGGCACGACGGTCGTCAAATGGCTTAGGGTGGAGGCGCCACTTCCGGCTATGGCTGGGTAGGAGTCACCATGGCCATTGAGAAGATAAGAGAGCATAGTTTACAAAGAATAGAGAGGGCTAATTGTGGAAAAAGAGATTGAGGAGAGGATATGGAGGGCTAGTGACTGCAATTGGGTGAAATGGTGAGTGGTGAGAAAGAGATTAGGAATGGCGCGGATTACATAGCATTTGGCTAAGGTTATGCTTAAATTGGTATTGCCCAAACTGAAATGCATTGTTGGAACTTTTTTGTTATATTCGGTCCAATCGAGAATTCGGTTAACTGAGCAGATAAATAATATAATAATTTTAATTATCTAGAACTTAAGATCAAGATTTAATTTATTTAGTTTCAATCTCAATTGGTTTGGTTCAGTTCCCACACCTTGCAGCCCATCCCCATCCTCCCATATCCACGCACTAGGTCATCGAGGCATCAAGCACACAAGGCAACGGCAGCCTAGCAATTATAAGTTATTCCAGCATTATTTTGTCACTCCAGGCGTGTTGGCGTGACAAAAAAAGTTATAAATAAAAATAAAACCATCAGTACTCTCTTTGTCTTAAAATTATAAGTTATTCTAGTGTTATTTTGTCAGGATCCTTGGCACAACAAAAAAAAGTTAAAAATTAAAATAAAAAATAAGTGATGCTATTTTTAAAATAATAATTAGAAAAGATTAAAAATTAAAAATATCTTGCAGTAGACAGAAGCAGGCAAGGACGCACGCACGCACGCACAGGGCGTGACCAACCGCAGCCCAGGTTGCCCAGCTGGAGGCTGGCGGATCGGACGAGAGAGGCCGGTATTCTCGTTGCGTGCCGGCGTCGCCATCGTCACCGCCTACCCTTGCATCCATCACCGGCCGTTTACTCGGAGGCTCCGAGGAGCACGAAGCTCGCCTGCTCTGACCTCCGCGGTTCCGCGCGCCATGCGTCGACCGCGCGCGTCGCCGCTCGCCAGGCTGGAGCCTCTCGGAGTCGTCGGACTCGGTAAAACGGCAAGCACAAGCACCGGACGGGCGGCGCGCGCTAGCTAGCTTCCAATCCATGGGCCGACATCGGCGACGACCGCGGCGCGCGATCGCGCCTGGGCGACGAGTGGAGTGTGGGCGGCGCTACGCAACAAAATTTACAGGTAGATGGCGCTGGCCGTGCGTTGTGGTTGAAGCTCTCCGGAGCAGCGAGCGACACGTAGGATGGAGTAGAGTACGTACTCGCTGATATTTACGCGCGCGATCGACGCGTGGCGGCGTGGGGACTGATTTCCGAGAAGACGATGGCCGGGCACGCGAACGCGGCCTCCGATTTTAATAAGAACGAAGGTTCTAGCGGACGGGCTTATGGCCCTGTTCTGCTGGATAGGTTTCGGTTTGATAGGTTTCGGTTTGTTTTGGTTTGTTTCAGCTTATTCTCTCTCACAGAATACTATTGAATCAGCCGAAATTAGTCGGCTTTTCGACCAGCCGAACCAGCCCTATAGCTCTAGCTGGGACTGGGACGCTGACGAGCGACGCGCGCGTCACCACGGCCTTCAGGTTCTACAGGCGAAGGTTCTAGATGGGCGGGACACCGACAAAACGAGTCCATCAGCCTGTTCGCTTGGCTGAAAATAAACGGCTGAAAGTATCGTTGGCTGGTTTGTTTTGAGAGAAAAACACTGCTAGTTGGCTGGAAATAAGCAGCTAAAAGATGTCTACGGGGCTACACACTGCTCTGGCTAGTAGCTATCAGCTGCCAATCATTTCCTTGGGAGAAAAAGAAGCACCTAAAAAATACACAAACACTAGATAAAAAAGCGATAATGATTAAGACTTTCGGACGCCACCCGCCGCTTACTCCCGTACGTGCTGCTCGCTCAGCGACCCTATCCGCTCGTCCCGTCAGCACGCTCCAATGCTCACTGCGCCGTTTCTTCCCTGCGTCGCCGTGCCCATTCGCCCATCCCGCTCCGCCTCGTCGCCCCGGTCCCCCGCAACGCCGCGCCCCCGTCGCGTCGTGCCCCATCCCCTGCGGCCTCCTCCGGGCTGCCTCTTCCGCGCCTCATTCCTCACTAGGCCCAGTCTACCTCGCCCGCATCCACCCCGCTGCCTCCTCGCTGCGGTCGGCCCACTCGTCGCGACCGCCTCCACAGATCCGGCGAGTCTTCACGACGGATGCTCCAGCAAACAGACGAGGGGGATAAGATTCGTGTGACGCCGTGCCCGCTGGTGAGTTGCCTATGCCACTGCAGCATAGCGAAGTCCATGCGCCGGCGTCGACCTCTACTCAGGGCCGTCGTCGTATCAACATGGAAAATGCTTGCTACTGTAGAAATTAAAGCTAGTGGTTTATAGAGAGGAAAAGAAATCACAATGGAACCAACACTATCATGGCCACAATGACATTGACTTGTATCCATCCTCTACAGGCAATTAGGTAGTGGTATTACTGCGGATCACGGTCTACATTACACGATCAACAGGAGTGCACTGCACACCTGATCTGATCATCGATGACCTGATCCTGATCACAAGTTCCATTTGCACTCCATATTATCACGACTGATTTAATTTAATGCGCGCGCTAGTTGGACCATGGATTAATTATTTCGATTCTGACTTTGACTGGAAAAAAGGGAGTGGATAGCTTGATAATTGTACGTGTGGTCGACTCTGCGTCTGTGATGGACTAGTGCACATTTGGTTGAGGCCGGATCTCAATCTATCCCGCCTACAGTTTTCGGTCCAACCAATTCTTCTCTCGCTCAAACATCCCCGCCCCCATGCGGCCATGCATGTGCCTCTTGCTAGTATGTGTTAGTGTACGTATCCAGTCTGAGATGCAGACTTTGACCTGAAAGCGACATCGAAAGCAGCTAACCCAAGTGCCAACCACGTCGTCACAGCTTAACTTTGTAGGTACCAACCATTATCAATTGTATGGAGTGCGCAATACGCTGTAGTCAGAGCCTCAGAGGGACTGAGGGAGTAAGTTTGGAGCTTGCTAATCAGTGGTTAACCACTGAACACTAGGAAACATTTTTGCAGCTACATTTTCATTAACGGTTTATTAAAGACCGTATGTGATAAATTGATAATATATCACTAATGGTTATGGTAAAATTGATAAATGTGGATAACATTGCAAATTCTCTGGCGGACAATGCAACTTGTATTTGGTATTGCTCTACCCCTAAATGTGGAGAACTTATTTTGGCTCTTAAGAAATGATGTGTTGTTTGATAAGTGCAAATCTAAAAGTTATTTTTGTAGGTTTTGATTGGAGGGATGTATTGGCTCTGATTCTAGAGTAGCTACAGCACAGTGATCACGAAGATGCTAATCGTGCCCATGCGTGCTCTACACTGGAGCCGACGGCTATGCCATTCTTTTCTCCTCATGGATGGTCTTTTGTTTTTAGAATCACATTTCCTACATCTCAAACGCCTGAGGCTGAGGAAAGCTTCAAGCAAGACGCTCGTGCCCCACACGCGCACGCTCCCCACGCGCTTTCCGACGTGCCCGACACGCACTCCTCCCCGCGCGGCTCCTCTCTCTGTCCCCTCCGGTGGCGGCGTCTTCTTCCCCAACTTCGCGCGGCGGCTAGGGTTCCAGCCACCCCGTTCTTCCCTAACTCCGGCGCGGCAACTTAGGGTTCCAGCCACCCCTTCTTCTCCAACTCCGGCGGGCTTAGAAGGGGCCGGCTGGGGGAGGCGGGCATTGCCAAGCGGTGGGGATGGCGGCCAGGCGGTGGTAGAGGTGGCTGGGCTAGGTCGGGGCGAGAGAGTCACGGCCGTATGCTGGAGTTGAAGAAGAAAGCAATGACGAGAGGGGGGAGGGGAAGAGGGAGGCTGCGCGAGCACGATAGGGTCTTGCCGGAGCTCCGTGGCCCCTACTGCCCCCACGGTGGGGGCGGTGGGCGGCGCGTCGGGAGGGCTCGTGGAATTGAGAGCTGGCGGAAGAAAACGACCGGAGAAAGAAAGAGACGTGCCCTGTTGGATCACAGATGAACGGCCAAGATTTGTCGCCCGAAGGAAATCTTAACTTCAGGCGCCTGAGCATTATCAAATCCCTTTTAGAATTGTTTCTGAGTGTTTGAATGTTTTGAATGGAACTCCTCTATTAATAAGTGTGGGCTGATTCCTTCGTTGCTAAGATGAACGGCCAGGTCATGCTCGTGACATTTTCCTGCTATGGTGCATTCACGCCACAAACGTGAGGTCAAGTTTCATCAGAAACCAGCATGCAGCCCCCAAATAAAGCTACTGACTACCACGAAAGGCGTACTCCGTAATCTCGTTGCATCAGGTCCTTTCCACTGAGGTCCAAAATCTTTGACCCAACCCAGGGGCCAAGGCAAAAGCCTTCGCCGTGGAAATCCAGCAGCCATTCACACGGGCTGCATCCAGAATTGCAGCGAGCTCCAAGGAAACAGCGAGGCCAGTTTTTCACACCGCTTTGATTTGGACTTTGTCGGCACGGCACAATATTTCTTCTCTTGTGTGGAAAACAAAATTTGTGAGATGCAGCTCCCTTGAGCTTTGTGACTTCGGGAGTCGTCGTGCGTGCGCCGTGCGGTGACGGGCGACGACGAAATGTGGGCAGACACGGACGCGCGCACGGCACGGGGCGACCCTAATAGCATGCCATGCCAGAGCCAGTAGAGTAACAACCGCACACCTTACTCAGCCCAAGTTATTGTGGTTTATTTGTGTGCGACACGCACACTCTGCAAAAAAAAACACAAAAAAAAAAGGTGTTTGAAATGAAGGGCACACACGTTGCTGTCTTTTTTATTTTTCGAAACAAACACAAGTTGCTGTCGCAGCCTGAAACTTTTGAATACAATGTCAGTGGACTAACAGCCGTTTTTCTGTGTTAGGCACGACTTGTTACCATTATTACCAAGGGAAAGTCGTGTCTTTTTTTTATCATAAAAGTCGTGTCTTTTTCGTTTGATTGAGAGGGGGGAGTGAAAACTCCGCTGAACTTAAATGCTCATCAGCTCGGACGACGACGGGATAAATGGGCCACATCCAGACTTTGGATCTGCTGGTGGGCTGGGCTCGCCAAGCATGGTCGGGGCCGCCATTGAGGCCTAGCGCTGTTGCCACGTAACCAACCAATTTGGCAGCTTGCAGCTGCTCGGCCTGCAATGGGCACAAGAATCATAAAAGCCCAGAATCCGGCCCACTACTAATAAACTGTAAACACTGCCACATACATACATTTGACAGATGACCCTCTTTTTTCTAGATTCTACTGTATAGAAGATGGAGGTGTTCTCGACCTCTGCACCAGCTAACTTTTTTTTCTAACAATACCAGCTAACTAGAAATGTGCACATCAAATTTATGTTTCAAAATGTGGGTACCAAGAAGAAATGCATGCGCGACGAACTAGTAACTGATTTTATTTACCGAAGAAAAAGAGTTGCTAATTAAGCCTCCCTACAAATCGACGAAATGCAGTGCAGCATGCGAGTCCTCCTGCCTTAGGCCAAAGTCGTCTGAATCTCACGTCAGTCTGCACAACTCCTTTTACAGTCTGGGAACTGATTTGCTCCGTAGTGCTCGTGCGTGGTCTAATGCTGGAGATAAGGCAGCGGTGCTAGATTGGGCTCAGAGCTCTCCGGATCTGACTGCATGAAGCCAGCTGCAAGCAGCAACCCATCAACCTACTAAACCCCTCTAGCCTGGGCCTAGTTGCTTACCCCTCTCGTCTCCTTCGGTCACGCCCAGAGGTCCAGAGCCTCTAAGGGAGCTGGGGGTGCAACGATGCAGGGACTAAAGTTTAGCTGTGTCACATTGGATGTTACATGGGATGTTTGGATACTAATAAAAAAATAAATTATACATTCCGTTAGTAAGCCGCGAGACAAATTTACTAAGACTAATTAATCCGTCATTAGCATATGTTTACTGTAGCTTTAATGTAACACCACGTTGTCAAATCATGGACTAGTTGAGCTTAAAAGATTCGTCTCGCAAATTAGCCGCAATCTGTATATTTAGTTTCATAAATAATCTATATTTAATACTCCATGTATTTGTCTAAAATTTGATGTGATAGGGAGTAAAGTTTAGTGCGGGAACCAAACACCGATGAGGGCATGGCTACTCTCTCCAATGTGAGCTCATCAGCTTCCTGTGCATCAGCTAAACCCTGCTGCTAGTAGCAGAGCAATGAAAACGACTCCAAATACCTTTAATATACTTTGCTAGCAAGTACGTAGCATCTACTACACATGCTGATCGGCACCTACATATCCGTCCAAGTCACAGCCTGTGCTGCACGTACATGCAGGAACAAGATTATATCTGAAGCAAACAAGCACTGCTACCTAGGGGAGTGATGATTGATCTCGATTAGCATATGTTAATACAAGTGTCACATCCCAACTAACCTGGGGTTAACCTAGTTAGCTAGGCATGTTGTAGATAGGCAGAGGTAGATTTAGTTGAGGCGTAGGTCATCTTTTTCGCCCACCCAATAGGCCAATGCCCATATTCCTCAGTTAGTTGCTGCACGGACGTGCCTGCACTTCATGGTTGGCTGCTAGCTAGCTTCCAATTCCATGCACTGAATCACTGATGCATGCTTGCTTGCTGCCATGTGCTTGCCTCCATTATGCATTGCTTCCTCCTGGTTTCAGGGGACTAGTTGTCTCTGTTACTCCTAATTAACTGAACCTGCTCCACGCTTCTTCCCGATTGTTTGCACCTCAAAAGAATATAGTTTGAGCATGCAGTTTATAGTTGTGCGGATTCCTTGGTTATACGGAGTACTCTGCAGGTGGTAAAGCTGAACTGAACACTTGCACTCTTTTGCACCTCTACTGCTGGCTTTGCAGCTCTGCACGTCTCAGTGCAAAAGAGGTCTTTATCTTCTGTACATGTCTGCACCCAGCACCCAGGAACAAGCCAACAAGCCAACAAGGTGCCTTTGCTGGCTTGCTGCTTGCTCCTCCACTCCAGTATATTCTTTCCCTCCTTTTGCGTCTGTTGCTTCCTCGTCCCTCCCCAGTCCCCAATTCCCCATGCCATGCCATGCACTTCGTCCGGCTGCCTCTCGTCGTTGAGATGAGTTGCAAACTTGCAAGTTGCAACTCTTTGTCCGACTGGCCAGCTTGTTATTGTGCTTTCTGAATGGATCCTGTACTGTAGTATCCAAGATAGATCATCTTTTCCAATTCTTTATTTTCTCCATTAACTAGTAGTACAACCCCCATCTCCTGTTTGCCTGGGAAGGTGAGGTTTCTCCGCCTGTATTGTAGCGCATAGTTGTCGCCTTGTCGGTGAGTTCATGGAGGTGCGGCCGGCCAAAGATTGGCTTATGGCATGTTGAGGCACAGTCATTGTGCCCCTCGGCAAGGCAATCGCCAAGTATACCACAACTGCAAATCAATCTCTCCTCAATGCAGGCGACATTACTTTTGCAGATACACATGACATGGTAATATATGGTTTCCAAGGCTAGATCAAATTAACTGAACAGATAAAGTAAGTTATTAACATGCGAGTGTCGAATAACCGATGGACTTGAGAAGTCTCAGTCCGGAGGGTTACGGTTACCTCCTCCGACAATCCACCAAACAAACAATCATGCCATGGCCCATAGCTAGGCATGGTCATGGATCGTGGATGGGAATCATGAGACGTGCGTGCCGATTCATCTCTCTTCGTGTCTGCATGAGACCAATCGGCAACGAGGCCGAGGGAAACTACGGCGGGTGTGCTAGTGATCTAGGGAAAGACGTAACCACGCAACGTACATTCAGCTAGCAGTTTTGCTGTTGGTTTCTGTGAGGTTTGGCCACCCTAGTCCATGGCGGCGCCGTATGCTACCCTTCTTCCTTTGGATTGATTGATCGATGGCAACTGGATCAGCGATGGAGCAAAAGATGAAGACCAGAGTAAATTCGATCATGCCATTGTGATGAGCAGCAGGGTAGAAGATGGAGATGGTGTTGCAGGCAGCCGAGGATCAGCAGGCAGAACGCTGCCATCGGGTTCAGCAGCAGATTGCTGAAACTCTGGGGGCGTGTGGTTCGCTTGTACAGTACCGTACATGGCTAGCAGACAGGTGGTAGTCGGACCGGACGGGACAGGGAGGCAGCGACGGGGCCGGGGGCCCCTCTGCTCCTTTCGTTAGCAAAGGCCAAAAGCCCATCCGGGAAACGGTCGGCCATGATTACGGGCACGTACAACTACAACAGAGCCTTGGAATTTCTTGACTAGAAAGCTTTTGTTGCATTGGTTGCAGATGATTCTGAATTTCTGACTCTCTTTCGCCTGTTTTTTTCTTCCAATTTCCATGCCCTGCATGTGTGATCATCATGCGTGGTATCTTCCTTCCATTATGGTTCATTAACAAAAGGTGCATGCATAGATTGTACGTTAATAACTTCGACCCGGCCGGGGTGATCATTGCCTTCGTCTCCTTTTGGCTGCCTGTCTCAACTTTCTCACCCATCAGGAGCTGGAGCTGGCCGAAACATGTTGTTTACTAGTAAGAGTACATTCTAAATTAAAGTGTTTGTTAATTGTTATACATGCATGCAGTCGACGATCGTTCCTTTAAATGTCGTCGGCGTAGACACAGATAGACACAGATTGGTCAATAATCATGTTTACTCAGTAACCCGACTGCCTAACTTTGGCCGAGAAAGTCGACCGGGTTTTTAGTTACGGCAAGTCACAGCAACTCATGGTCGCAAGAGTCATAAGCCTCATGAGGTGGGTTTGGTTGCGCGCACACGTTGGGGTTGGGGGTAGCTAGTTCCCTCTGCTCTAAAACTATTCCGCCAACCTTTTCGTGGCCATCATCATCGACCGCCCCTGCGAGACGCACGGCCCTTAAACAATGGCCTGCCGCCGCCGGCCGGCAAGCCGCGCCGTACATAACCCCGTCGTACCATCATTTCTCCGACACATATACAAATGTTTCTCGAGAATAAGTACTGTTTATTAATTTGTTATGAGAGAAAAACATTGTTTGTTAGCTAAAAAAATACAGCTTATAAGCCGAGTGAACCGGGCGTTGATCGACAAGCAGCCGGCTAAAGTTCCATTTATTTCCATATCATCTACACAAAGGGTGTGCCTCATCACAACAGAGCAGTGTTCGCCTAAACGGCCTAAACGGCCGATTAAATGGCCGCTAAACGCTAAACGGTGATAAACTGTTTTGTTTAGGAGGTAAACGGAAAATTAAACGGTTGACCGTTTAAACGGTCAAAAAAAACAGGGAAAAACGGTCTAAACGGCCTAAACGGAACGGGGATAAACGGTATTAAACGGGCTAAACAGCTGTTTAAACGGGTGTTTAGGCGAACACAAGGTAAATATAATTAATTTTTACATGCATAAATTTGTATACTTAAGTTTATTATATTTATAAATATGTACACTTGATTTGTTACATGCATAAATATGTACATTTGATTCTTTTCACATGCATAAATATATATACATACTAAAATAATTGATTTTTACTTGGATTAATATTTATAAATGCTAGAATAATTGATTTTACATCAAAAAATATGCATATTTGGGTAATATTGTGTAAAACCATTTAGACCGTTTTAATCCGTTTAAACACCGTCTAAACCGTTTAAACGCTAAACAGAGGGTGACCGACTGTTTAGCGTTTAGCGTTTAGGATAACATTGCAACAGAGGCCGGGGCCGCACGGGACAACAAAATTATAACAAACTAACTTCTTATAAGCTTACCACCAAGCACCTCGTGTGCATAAATAAATGGCACTTATATCCTTAAAAGTAGCAAACCACAATCTATCCAAACTTTCAGCAACAATATACTTGTATCATTTGGTTCACTAGGACACCGAATCTCTAACACCAATATATCAAATAACACACCACTTCACATAAGGAAAAACAGTAAGCAAGATGACTTAATCAACATACTCCCTCTATCCCTGAATAAATATATTCTTGGAGTTATCTTAAGTCAAACTTTTTAAACTTTGACCGAATTTGTGAAAAAAAACATCAAGATTTATGATATTAAACTAGTATCATTAGATTTACAATTGTATATATTTTCATAATATGCTCATTTTATGTCATAGATGTTGTTATTGTTTTCTATAAAGTTCATAGATTCTAGGAATTGATTTATTTGGGGACAGTACAGTAAGAAAATACTAAATCAAGAGTGAACACCAAGGTTTGCATAGAACTCCTTGTAGGTGAAAAACCGTGTGGCGGCGGCGGGACGAAATCCACTACAAGATTCAGAAAATATAAGAGGTGGAGCCATTAAGTGAGCGGATGTTCCAAATCCCTCATAAATTTTCTGTCTATTGGTTTAAATTAGTGGTCCAATCTTCTATTTTTCTCCTCTTAATCTAGCACTCAAGAACAAGAAAGAAACTAAAGTATCGAGTTCTGGTTCCATTTGGGGAAAGACCTAAGAAGACAACTTTCCACAAAGAGCTTCGAAGCTTGCATATCGCTGCAAACAAGCACCTATTTAGCTTACTACACGTATAATGTTATAAGCGTTGATCACATGATGTGTTAACTAAAATGGGCCGGAAAAGGTGAAAATAGGAGCCACATATTATCACAATGTACAAGAGAATTTTCCACAACCTCAGTGTAAGAACTTGACTAGGGACAAGACAAAGAAATACTCTCTCCGTTCAAAAAAGAATATAACTCTATTACCGTTTAATTAAATTTTATGTAAAACCTATTAATATTTATGATACTAAATAAATGTTATTGGATTTTTTATTGTTTAAATATATGTTTATATATAGTTGATGTCATAGCTATTGCTAATATTTTTTATAAACTTAGTTAAATTTATGATAATTTAACTAAGACTGTAGAACTAAACTACTAAAGTTGTACTATTTTCTCGTTTCAAAACAAAGTTGTATGATTTTCTAGTACGGAGGCTGTACATACGTACGTACCTGGAGTCTGGAGATCGATTAGGTACCTAGGTAGGCAGGCAGGTTAGGATGACAGTGATCGATCGGGGAGTGAGTGACGTGGCTCAGTGGGCAACGAACGGTTCCAGGCCGATGCAGCAGGGCTGCAGCCAAGCTAGGGTGTCTAGCTTCTACTCCCTCCATCAAAAAAAAAAAAAACATGTAAATCTCGTTTCCCAATAAATAAAATATTCTTAATTTTGACTGAATATATATGACAAAGTATTAATGTTTATGATACGTAATAAGTATTATTAGATTAATTATAGAATATATTTTCATAATAAATCTAATTAAAGATATAAATATAGATAATATCTTGTAAAAACTTAGTCAAACTTAAAATTTTGTTGACTCCTCGTAAAATGAGATTTACATGTTTTTTGGACTGAGGGAGTACCCAAAACTTTTGACCATACGTGTGCAGTCCTGCACGCAGTGGCAAGTGGCAAGGAGCCAAGGATCAAACATGTCTACACGAACTAACCAAATTTCTGCCCTACCGCCACGGCGCCACCGGTTTGGCCATGGGCAGGGCAGCCACCGGCTTGACGACACGCATCGAATTGCATGACACGCTCGTCGGTCGCGGCCATCACCGACCAGCGCGGCGTACGTACTGGTGCGCCGGCCCATGCCCGTGTGTCCGGCTGTGCACGGGTGTGGACGGACGCATGTGCCGCTGCCGCGTGGTGCCAACACGAGCGGCGGAGCGGCAAGCAGAGACAAGAGGAGAGCCCCGGGGCCGGCCGCTGCATTTGTGCGCTCTCCGGCCGGCAGATACGCTACGATTTCTCGGAAATTGCCGGTTGCTTCGCTGGGCCAAGAAACAGAGCGCTCGTTTGCATTGGCCATTGGCCACCTTGTACTTGCGGTATGCCCTCCCTTCTTTTCCTCTGGCCCACGCATGCATACTGTATCCAACATGACATGACACCACCGCCATTACTCTGGCCGGCGCTACCTCAACTGTTACGGTAATGTTTGAACCAGAATGGAATCTAGGGTACAAGAAGAGGAATTGGCTGTGTTTAGTTGCTTTAAACTTCCAAAAATTTTAGAAGATTTCCCGTCACATCGAATGTTTGACGTATATATGGAACATTAAATATAGGTAAAAAAATAACTAATTTCATAGTTAGGTGTAAAATCACGAGACGAATCTTTCGAACCAAGTAGTCCGTGATTAGATACTATTTACCAAATAAAATTAAAACGTGCTACAATATATTTTCAACCTTTTCAGGCCAGCTAAACACAGTGGGGGGGAAAAATCAGAGATGGAACGCGGCTGGAACCCGCGGGAGGAGGTTTGTTCAGGGATGTCTTACACCCTGCCTCTCCCCTTTCCTCTCCTCGGCTTATATATTGCCGGATCCTTGTCACAATGTAACAAACTCTCCTAACCGCCTACATGCTTACAAGGCCGGTGGCCCACCTGTCATCTACCACCTGCCATGGTCATAACATCAACATACACGACTCGAGACAGCAGCGCCTACATATACATGTATGTAGGTCATCCTAGAAACACACAAGCACTGTAGGTACAGGTACATGTAGATGTAGATGAGGTAGGTTGACTACACTGTTGCGAAAACCTACAAATCTACACCTAGGTATGGCGATGAATTTTTCGCAGATTTAAAACCGGATCTTGATCGAGTTTTCTTCATCGTCACTTCTTGTTCCGGTCGCAATAATTGGGGCGCACGGCACGGGAACAGGTAGCATGCCACCCACAAAACAAGGTCAATCTGTTCTTAGTTGTCAAAAAAAAAAAGGTCAATCTGTTCTTGAAATCTTCTTCTAACATACTGACACTTTTTTTTAGTGTCGGGCATGGATGCCCGGATTCAAACTAGCAATAACAGTACACCCTTGATTTTGCATTCTTCCCACGCGTTTCTCACTGAATCTGTGCTTTATGTTTTTCTAATAAAACAGTGTGTTAACCTATAGCCTTGTCATACTTTGACCAATCTATTTTAAGCTCTACACAATTGTATTTTTTTCTTTACTTTTGTTGCCACATAGCAAACCCTAATAATTATTTGTTGTGTCCTTGCCACACAACAACTACGAGCACCTCCGAAATCTCTAAAAAAACACTTGTTAAATCATTGACTATATATAAATTGAGTATTAGAGTTTATTTGTTTTCTTTCTCCACTAGCTTGTAATATTTAGTTGCTAAAAAAATCAAATTACTCAGTTGAACGGTGGAACAAGCGTGCGGTAGGGCGTTGGCAACTGTGGCTACAGGAGAAAAACTAGGGCCATGTTTAGATCACATCAAAATGCAAAAAGTTTTCAAAATTCCCCGTCACATCGCATATGCCGGTACATGTATGGAGCACTAAATGTAGGTAAAAAAATAACTAATTACGCAGTTTGTCTGTAAATGTTGAGACGAATTTTTTGAGCCTAGTTAATCTATGATTGGACAAAGTTTGTCAAATACAAACGAAAAGTGCTACAGTACTTTTTCAAAAAGTTTTTGCAAACTAAACATGGCCTAGGTGGGAGGAAAAAACAAAGAGAGAGGGAGGGTGGAAGACGTCGTGGGAGGCTGGATGCACATGCATGGAACGCACGCACATATCTTTAGAGAGGAGATTTATCAAAGATTTATCTTTAGAAAGTTTGGATACAAAAATCTGAGGAAAATGAACTTGAGTTTACTGTGCAAATGGTGGTGGAGATTGGAGACTGAAGATGGGATGTGGCAAGACATTATCAAATATACATATTTAAGGACCAAATCTATTCATGAAGTTAGCCACTGTCTCAATGATTCCCAGATGTGGTATGATCTGCTTAAAATTAAAGATATATATTTGCAAGGCAGATCCATCACCATTCAGGATGGGAGAAGGGTGAGATTCTGGTCTGACCCATGGCTTTATGATATACCATTGAATGAAATTGCACCTGTTTTGTTTGAGATGTGCAACAACAAACTTGCCACTGTGGCACAGGTTAAAGCTGGTGAGGTTATTTTTCAGTTTAGGAGATGGTTATATGATGATCTTGCAACTTGTTGGAATCAAATATGGTATGATGTTCTGAATTTTTCCTTATCTAATGAACATGACAAAATAAGTTGGATCTTTGAAAAGAGTGGTCGGTTTTCAGTTAAATCTGTGTATAATGGTTTAACAAAAAAAATGATTCAGGACTTTATCACAAGAAAATTTGGAAAGGCAAAATACCTCCCAAAATCAAGTTTTTTATGTGGCTTCTCACTAATGATGCAATCTTGACTAGAGACAATCTGGTGAAAAGGAAATGGGTTGGGGATCCTAGTTGTTTATTCTGTGATTCTGCTGAAAGTGTCGATCATTTGTTTTTTTCAGTGCCCAGTTGCAAAAGTTATTTGGTCAATTGTAGCGAAATGTTTTGGTGCTACTAATATCCCTGCAACTTACAACAATGTTGGAAATGGTGTGAATATTGGCTTCCACATGGTGAAAAATATTATCTTTGGGGTATTGCTGCCATTTGTTGGGCATCATGGAAAAATAGGAACAAAGCTTGTTTTGAGAAGCATCTCATTAAAGATCCTTTGGAAATATTCTGTCATGCTTGTGCTTTAGTGAAATATTGGGCAGGTTTGTTCCCTAGCATTGACAAAGAAAAGCTGGAAGAAGGTGCGGCCACAATGCTCAGGTTGGCGAAGGAACTGTTAGCATCTCAACGGAAGAACAGGGAGGAAGGACGCCGACTGGACTCTAGGGATCAGAACGAAGACGATGATCAACCAGTGTGAAGCTATTTGCACTTCTGGGGCACAAGACAAACGCTGTCTGTCTGCGTGAAACGTTCCTTTTGGCTCTGTATCATTCGGTTACAAATGCTCTGTTCATTCCCCCATATGTATGGGTGGAAAAACTCTTAAGGGCTCCTTTGGAACGTGGGTGAAACGCAGGTGAAACGGAGGAATTAATTCCATAGGAATGGCTGACGTCAGCACTCATTTGGTTCATGGGAAACTTTCCAGAGGAAAACGATGGAGGAAAGGATTCGCTCTCACTGTGTTCGCAGGAAACGAAAAATCCGGTTCGACTTCATGTTTCCGCACTGGCTCGCGTAGGAAACGAACTCTCTTTCCTATCCTGCGGTCTCGGTTTCCTACAATTTTCCTGTGTTTGCCCCATGAGCCAAAGGGGGCCTAAACCTGCTAGGTGCTCCTCTGCGTGAGCAAGTCCCGCTTTAAGTGTTTGGTGTCTGTCTTCTTAAGCTGTCTAATCTCTCTGCTTTCTCGGTCCTTTTGGGCCAAACATATGTATTTCCGTTAATCCACATTAATGGAAATGAGGTTACTCGGGTGGAAAAAAAGTGTTGGTTCGTTTTTGCCAAAAAAAATTAAAAAAAATTAGAGAGTTGTTTTAAGGAGCTCTAATGGTACTTAACCATGCTTTATTATGAGAGTAACGTAACAAAGGTTTCACAACTTTAGCAACGTATGCATATTCTCTTCTGGAAATAAAAGAAAAATAAGAAAGCATCCTACATATCGGACATATCGGAAGGTTATCCGATGAGAATGTTGATGTTTCAGCAACCAAAAAGGCACTTTACAGTACATATGTCGACTATTTCTTTCAGAATAAGAAAAGCATCGAACCATGATAAACAAACAAACTCCACAGTCTGAAGGACAATTTATTAAGAAGAATATATACTAAACAAAGCATTAGTATTTTCAACAATCTATGTAGCCTATTTCTTCTTCTATGCTGGGATTTTGAATGAAAGCATCCCGGCCTATAGTAGTAGCCGGTGCTTGAGGGTAATAAAGGTTTGATCAGTGGGAGTGGGTGTTTTGGCCTAGGTTACGTGCATGCATGGGTCAATATTGGCAGTACATGGCAAAGCTGAAACTTTAGAAATGTATGGTTACTAGGTAGCGTGTTCGTGCGTTGCTACGGGATAGCTAACATTATGTATTTAAAACACAAGGATCGCACAGTAAAATAATAATACTATAAAACTTAAATACGAACATTAAATTGTAATTATCTCAAAAAAAGCAATGTTTGTGAAATCAAAAACAGTAACGGAGAGTGTGGTGTCGCAGGCTCACAAACTCTACTGTATAAGTCTTTCTGTGATGCATCTAAGATAATGTTTAATATCGGCAGGAAGAATATATATGAATCACCTCTGCTATGGCTCGTTAGATAGAGTCGGTGGCGTCCTTGTATCAGCACCAAACACTTGAGCCTGTAGAAAATTATTTAGTATAATCAGTAGCAAATCTATAAAATATGGAGTGTTGATGATACAGTCTGTCGTTCTTTCTGCACCCACATATTTGCACCAAGAGTAGTGCTTTTGCTGGTTTAGAATTAGGAACGGTGGTGATTTTTATTTCAATGTTTTCCTCTATGTCAGTACTATGTTTTTCATACCAATAATAAATTGTTTACAAAAAATTGTATCACACATAACACTTCATCTATCCTTTTAAGCTAACAGATTTTGATTAAGATACAATGATATGCATAAACAATTGTATATCACTTAAGCCAACAACTTTTGATTAAGATGCCCAAACTGCAGATTGTCCGATGCCCAATCTACTCGCTCAGAGTGCAGACACGTAGAGCAAAACAAAGGCACAACATTGAATATTAAGCGTTGATCGACAATGAACAATTTTACAATTTGAGGATAGAATTTGCTGATAAAATTGACCATGGAACCACTTCTGGATCCAATGGGCGGACCATCAGAATACTTTGACTGCATTATAAGGAAATTATTACCTTGTGCCGCCGACGCAGTGCACGCTTCAAGGGGACAACGCCAGCGGGGAAGACGTTCACTGCACTGCTTTGAGGCCGGTTGTTGCAAGACGGCGAAGGCGATGACGGTAGGCAATGACGATGGCAGAGGGCGGAGCCATGGAGGCCGGTACGAGTGAGGGGGACGTCGGCTGGCGAGGGCGGGCGCTATGGCCTCCGCCGCACGGGATGCTGCGCCGCCAGGACGTCGCACAGCCTCTGCAGTTGAGATGCCACACCGGCTCCGCTGCCGGGAAGGTGGCCTCGGGGATGCCGCGCCGGCTCCGCATCGTTCTGGTTGTGGAGATTGCGGCCTCCTGATGATGCACCTCTCACAGCCTGTGATCCGGCGTCGACGGAGGTGGCGTGGCGCAGGTCGCGGTGGCGGCGTGGCGTAGGTCGTGGAGGCGTAGACTCACATACGATTGAGATCACGGAGACCATGTACGAATGATGAAGACGCACGTGCAGAAGGCTGATGGACCTTCCTTCTATTTGGGGTGATTAGTTTCCTTCTTTTATTTCGCACGGATGAGGGTTTCTATTTGGGGGAGTTTTCTTCTATTCCTGCACGCGGAAAAACAACAAATGGATCGCAGGGAAGGGAGAAGGTGACTTGAAAAATTTGTCGCACCAAAAAGTGTCCACGCTTTGTTCTTTTTAGTTGTAGGAGATAGGAGATTATGCTCCTCACTAAAGGAAACTACGTAAAAACGTGGATACTCAAGAGTGCTGATGTTTTAGCAACCGAATGAGTTTTATATTTTCTCAGGAAATAAAGCATTGAAGATTGAACCACGGTCTCTTCAAATAAACATGCTCCAAGTTGTAAAGTAAAATGTAACAGCTAGACATATTAAAACCAGTTGCTTTGTAATAAGCGACCTTTTAGGTTAATTAATTAATTACAGAAAAAAAGTGGAAAACACGGTCTGGAGTTTTAATTATCATAAGAATTTTTTTGTCGTTTCTCAAGTTCTGAAAAAGAGAGATATACTGGGCTTTTATATATATCCATAATAATAGCTGTTATAATTTATAAATAAATCTTTGAAATGAGGATATAGACCAATCGTCAACAAAAAACAGCTAGATACTTCCAAGGAACATCAGGACGTACAGACGGGCAATATTTTCAACGGGGTACATCTTCCTGGTACCTGTTGGGAAAAATTGTTGGATAGATCGACATCCTCCCCTACTTTATTTCTTCCTTCCCCTGGACATGACATGAAGTTTGAACAACTCCATAGTCGTCCACACCATGCTAAAACGCAACTGGTATGAAATTTAAGAAGAATATATATACTAAAAAACATTAGTATTTTCAACAATCTATGTAGCCTATTTCTTCTTCTATGCTTGGATTTGGATGATGTATCATCCCGGCTCCTATCTCCTATTCAGTCTATAGTAGTAGCCGGTGCTTGAGGGTAATAAAGGTTACATCAGTGGGAGTCGGTGTTTTGGCCGTTACGTGCATGCATCGGCCCATGGCAACTAAAACTTTAGAAATGTATGGTTATTATGCTCCTCTTAGAAAAGGAAACAACATAAAAACGTGGGATAGATATTCAAGAATGCTGATGTTTTAGCAACCGAATGAGTTTTACATTTTCTCAGGAAATACAGCTCTGAAGATCGAACCACCACGGTCTTCAAATAAACATGCTCCAAGTTGTAAAGTAAAATGTAACAGCTAGACATATTAAAACCAGTTGCTTTGTAAGCAACCTTTTAGGCTAATTAATTACAGAGAAAAAAAAGTTGAAAACACGGTCAGGAGTTTTAATTATCATAAGAATTTTTTCTTGTTTCACAAGTTCTAAAAAAAGAGAGGTATTTGTTTGGGTTGCGTTTCAATCAAGGTCTTGTTTAGTTCGTGGATGAAAAATTTTAGGGTGTCACATCGGATATTTTATGGGATATCGAAAGGGGTGTTTGGATACTAATAAAAAAAAACTAATTACATAACTCGTCTGGAAACCGCGAGACGAATTTATTAAGCCTAATTAATCCGCCATTAGCACATGTGTGTTACTATAGCAATTATGGCTAATCATAGACTAATTAGGCTTAAAAGATTCGTCTTGCGGTTTTCATACAAACTATGCAATTAGTTTTTTATATACATTTAATGCTCCATACATGTGTCCAAACATTCGATGTAACGGGGTGAAAAGTTTTTGGGTGGGAACTAAACAGGGCCCAAGTTGGCTCTTTCGAGCGAGTAGTAAAGCTTGAGTAGTTAGTTGGTATTTGTTGTTTTGAAGTTGTGACAGTGGTGTGTGGGCATATATCCCTCTAGTTGTGCAGTTTTTTTAGCCCGGTTTCTACTAAAAAAACTAGTCCGACTCTTGTTTTTATTTTATCCTTTTGATAAAAATTACGGCAAACCTTTTTTTTAGAATTACACAGTACAACACAGACATCTGCAACCGGCAGATATCCTGTAATAAATCCAGGAAAATACAAGCACATGTGCCAAGTTGAGGACTTGAATACGGTTGGGCAGGTTTCACCACAAGGTGTTTAACCAACTGATCTTTTCTATCCTTTTGAAAAAGATTTTTTTTCTAGTTTCACAAGTTCTGAAAAAAGAGAGATATACTGGGCTTTTATATCCATATATAGCTGTTATGATTTATAAATCTTTGAAATTCGACTAAAAAAATAAATCTTTGAAATGAGGATATAGACCAATAGTCAACAAAAAATAGCTAGATACTTCCAAGGAACAACAGGACAGACGGGCAGCATTTTTCAACGGGGTACATTTTGCCGGTACCTGTTGGAAAACTTGCTGGATAGGGCCTTATTTAGATTGCAAATAATTTCAACTCGATGAATAGTATCAATTTCGTTTTATTTGACAAATATTGTCCAATCGTGGACTAATTAGGCTCAAAAGATTCATCTCGTGATTTTCAAATAAACTGTGTAATTAGTTATTTTTTACCTATATTTAATACTCCATACAAACGATTAAAAATTAATGTGGCAGAGAGAGAGTGAAAAAATTGTATGCATCTAAACGAGGCCTAGGATAGATCGGCATCCTCCCCAACTTTCTTCCTTCCCCTCCCCGTGGCATGACATGAAGTTTGAACAACTCCATCGTCGTCCACCCCATGCTAAAACGCAACTGGTATAAAATTTAATCCAACAACGACCCCTCTTTGCCTTGTCACAGCGTCTGCTGCGTCTCATCATCCCCAGGACTTCCATGCCTGCCATGCCCCACCCCCCTCCCTAACGTACCCATATATCACCACCTCCCTTCTCCCCTCCTCGCCATTTGCTCACCACGCCCACCACAGCTAGCCAATCCGTTGACGCGCGCCTCCCCGTCCCCGGCCGGGTACGTGCTGCCGCTCGGTCTGTCCATGGCCGCCGCCGCCTGTTTCCAAGCAGCAGGAGGAGTAGGCTGTAGTAGTAGCAGCCGGACGACGACGCGGCGGCGGCGGCCATTAGCGCCACAGCCGCCGTGGCGGCTGGTGCTAGCGTTCCTGCTGCTGCTCCTGCTGCTGGCGCCGCGCTGCTGCCAGGCGACGCGAGGCATGCAGCCGTTCAGGGGCAAGCCGCTGGAGCCAGGCACCGCCAACCATTTCCTGGGGTTCTTGCCGCGGGGCACCGTGCCGCCGTCGGGCCCCTCCCGGCAGCACAACTCCATCGGAGCGGAGGACCAAAGCCATCCCTGACGACGACCGACCGATGCATGGAAGAAGCCGGCAGCCGGCCCGGCCGGCCGGCCAGCCAGCCGTCGTGGAGAAAGATATTGTAGAGTAAGATCTCGAAGAGATTTCGCATCATCGTCGTCATCATGGATTGACTAAATTCACGGTTCGTTGTCAATTGTAGCCAAGCAAGCTCGTAGCAGTATTGATTAGTTAGTACGTAGCAGTAGCAGCAATACATGTATACTTGGAGGGAACGAAGACGAACAAGTTCGGAGGCACGTTTTTTCTCCGTAGGACGTACGCTGTACATGACTTCATGAGGCTATTTTTTTTTTTTTGACAAGAAGAAGATGGGTGGTGGCGATGTTTCCGTCTCATTTCATACTTTCATCGGCGGTGCTTCTTGGGCCTTGTTTAGATGAGAGAATTGGGGAGAAAAACACTGTATCAGAATTCCTGTAGCATTTCGTTTGTATTTGGTAAAAATTATCCAAATTTTGACTAACTAGGCTTAAAATGTTCATCTCGCAAAGTACAACAAAACTGTGCAATTAGTTTTTTATTTCATCAACATTTAGTATTCCATGCATTTGCCGACATTTTGATGTGACGGGGAATCTTCTTTTTGCATAGTGGAATTTGAGGAAAGAATTGGGGAACTGAACAAGGCCTTGAACAAGGCCTTGGTTGTTCTTGTTCCTGCTTTCTGTTATCTTCCCTGCAGCAGCTTTTCTGAGCAGGGCGAGCTGGATCGATGCTTCTGCTTGCTGCAGCTGCTGCCATCACGCACCGCTTTATGTTTTTTCTTCTAGGCCTTGTTCAGTTACCAGAATCGGTAACGTCCGATTCTGCACAGTGTGCTACAGTAGCACTGCAGCACTTTTGTTTTTATTTGCTAATAATTGTCCAAATATTGATTAATTAGGCTCAAAATGTTCGTCTCGTAAAGTACAACAAAACTGTGCAATTAGTTTTTGATTTCATCTACATTTAATACTCCATACATATGTCGGTATTTTGATGTGATGGGGAATCTTCTTTTTGCATAGTGAATTTTGGAGGTGAATTTGGGAATCTAAACAAGGGCCTAGTATCTCTTTTGCTTTGCTGATAAAGCTGGGTACGTACGTAGTAGCCGGCCAGCAGAGTACGAGTGTACACAACAACCACTGCCTAAGTGGCCTGTACGAGTTGCAATCAACGTTTCCATCGCTGCTTTCTTTCTGATGAGCATCATCATGGATGACATGATATGGATCGAGCGGAGCTGTCCGTCGTTGATGGTGTGCAGTTGCGTGCGTGCCGTGATTGCTCCAGCATGCGCGGAATCGACGCAGGGCAGGGGGCACGTACAGGAGAGCAGAGGAGGAGAGGAAGGGCCGGCGTAGTACGCAGCTGAAAGGAGCTCGCACCGGTGTGGTAAATGACCTCGCAGGGCCCAAGTTGACGATTTGTTGGGGCCGGTTGAATTTTGGTTTGGAAGGGACGAGTGCCCAACCATATTGATGTACCTTTTTGACCGCCACCCCCTCCTTTCCCTTCTCTTTGTTTTTGAGCGGTCGGTGCTTTCACTCGGTTATTTTTGTCATCGCGAAAAAAGAATTTAACTTTTTTTACTGCTATATATTCGACGTTTGACTATCGAAGTTGCTAGGAAAGACGCATGCATCAGCAGAGAAAAATCGTGATGAAAGACGTACAGTATGAATCAGCAGAGAAACCGTGAGGAAAGACGTCGATTGATTGTACCGGCACGGCATCATCAGAAGGTAATGGCGCGTCGGCTCGGATCGACCCGAGCTGCCTCCTCCTCCAATCGGCCAGCCCTTTTGCTCGCTGTCCTGTCCTGCCCCGTTGTTGTACATGCACGTACAGCACCAGCACCATGCCGGCCTCCGTCAGCCTTTGACACTCTGCAAGAATGGACAGTGTGATACGAGACGACACATCCTACTCCTGCTGCTAGTGCTAGGCTGCCATGGAAAGGCCGGGGAAAGGGAAATCTCATCTCATCTCAGCGGTTGCTTTCTGGAGGGATCGGTATCGGACACCTCCTCATCTTTGCAGTTACTCCCTCCGTCCAAAAAAAAAAAAAAAAAGTGTCGTTTTAGAATTTCAGACATCTTATTTGACCATCCGTCTTATTCAAATTTTTTTTATAAATATCATTTATTTTGTTATGACTTATTTTATCATTAGATATACTTTAATAATAATTTATTTATTTTATAATTTGCAAAAAAAATTTGAATAAAACAAACGGTCAAACATGATGTCTAAAAGTCAAAAACGTCACTCTTTTTCGGACGGAGTAGTACGCCCTTGTTTAGATGCCGAGTGGGGAGCATCCGAATTGCTACAGTGCGCATTTAATGCACACTGTAGCAATTCGTTTGTATTTGGTAAAAATTGTCTAAACTTTGACTAATTAGGCTCAAAATATTCGTCTCACAAAGTACAACAAAACTGTGTAATTAGTTTTTAATTTCATCTACATTTAGTACTCCATGCATTTACCGATATTTCGAAGTGACGGAGAATCTTCTTTTTGCATAGTACTCCCTCCGTCCAAAAACATGTAAATCTCGTTTTACGAGGAGTCAACAGAATCTTAAGTTTGACTAAGTTTCTAGAAGATATTATCTACATTTATATCTTCAATTAGGTTTATTATGAAAATATATTCTATAATTAATCTAATGATACTTATTACATATCATGAACATTAATACTTTGTCATATGTATTCAGTTAAAATTAAGAATATTTGACTTCTCGGGAAACGAGATTTACATGTTTTTTTGGGACTGAGGGAGTAGAATTTAGAGGAAAAGTTGGGAACTAATAAACAAGGCCTACAGCAGCAACACTGACTCTCCAACAGCTCGAAGCTGTGTAAACGATGTCCGGAGGATTTGAGACCCACTGCCCACAGCCAGAGAGCCACAGAGGTGAGGTAGCATTGGCTTCCTTGCATTGTACTACTAGAGGTGAGGACACGCACGAGCGAGCGGTCGCAGCAGCCAGCAGGATCGGAGGAGGATCAGATGTGATGTGACAGGACACAAGAGGCACGGAACGGCAGGCGGACGACGAGACGACGCGCGCTCGTCCGCAAGGAATGGGGATGGAATCGGACGAATTGACTCCGGAGGCCGCTGTCCCCATCGCACTCCGCACAGCAGACGACTGGCAACCGCAGCTGCCGGCTGCCTACCTACTAGTAGGCCAGTAGTAGTAGCGTGTAGCCATACAGGCCGACGCGACACGCCCCGCTGACTTTGCTCACTCGAACGCCTGCCAACAATTCCGCGGTCTTCCATCGAGAGTACCTACACTGCACTCGAATGATTCGATCGATCATCAGCGTAGTCGCTTTGGCACAAAGGCTGTGTTTAGGTGCATTAAAAAGTACACTATGTAAAAAAAAGATTTCCCGTCACATCAAACTGTGATACATGTATAGAGTACTAAATGTGGATAAAAATAAAAAACTAATTGTACAGTTTGGTTGTACTTTGCGAGACGAACGTTTTGAGCCTAATTAGTCGATGGTTGAACAATTATTAACCAATACAAACAAAATGCTACAGTATATTTTAGCAATCCAAAATTTAAATCTAAACACAGCCAAAATTTCCTCGGAAACCAAACAGCTGAGACCTGCTGGCGGCCTGCTGCAGGCAACAGGCATGCATGGTCGTCTGTTGTGTTTCGACGGAGGCCAACAAAAGTCTTCGCGGCGCGGCTGCCGGCTGCTAGTGATAGTCACTGGGAACGTGGTACTGTGCATGTTCCACGTTTCGCAACGTACGATCCTGTTCTGGAAACGTGGATCAGTTTTGTCCCGACAGTGGAAAATCCTTTTTTAAAGAGCGTTTCACGTTCACGATCCTCGTTTCACGATCCCATTGTTCTGGGAACTTTGTAACTATGCTGCTAGTAGTATAAACCTTTCCCGTCGTTTGGAGCACTACGTATTTGGATCGCGACGTACGGCACATATTATTTGTGTGTTCATCTCTCTCTGTCCCTCACTCTCAAGTCGCGTTTCTCCTCTCGATAAGCAACAATGATCAGTTGCTCCTGTTGACATCGTTGCTGTCATTTCATTCGTATGACTTGTCGGTTTTTTTCTTAAAAAAGTATTTGTGTAATGTAAACAAATAAACAAACATGCTACAAAGGCACGTTTAACTAACTTATGTTGGCCTACCTAACTGTACTATTTCCACATAATCCCTATATATAATGGATTCTGAGTTTGTATGGGGTCAAATGTAAAACTAGGAAGAGTTTGAGCGTCCACGTAAAATTTTATTGACCCCTAGAGCGCTGTCAAGACGTGTTATATCGAATATTTTCTCTACCTTAATACAGATACGTACAAATCTTTTGCGTGATCGAGAGAAAAAAGTTTGTCCAGGGTCAAATTGTTATAAATTTGATCATTTAAAAACAATTATGTTCACTACCAGAAAACTGAATATCCTTGGGAGCCAGCAATTTTCTTGAGCGGCGAAATTAAACCCCCAAGGATATATCATTACCTTGAGGTTATATAAAACCTTCAAGAAAATACATATTCTTGAGTGCTAACCCAAACAGCCAAGTTAAATCCATATTCCCTTGAGTGCTAGTATGAACCGTCAATGTTTCCTTGAGTGCTATTACAGACCGCCAAATTAAGTCACATTTCCTTAGGTATAACTGCAAACCACCAAAAAAATACTAGTTTCCTATGCATATCCTTGAGGGTCATCGACACTCAAGGAAACATATATTCTTGAGGGGTGTTACATTTTCTTGGGTGTCACGTGTATATCCTTGGGAGTCATTGGCACTCAAGGAAACATATATCCTTAGATGTTGTTACATTTTCTTGATGATGTTAAAATTCTGACTACTGATTTATTTCCTTGGCGACTCAACCCTCAAGCAATTGATTTGGGGCGGCCAGCCCTCAAGGTAAGAGCTATTTCCCTGACTCTCTACGCTTGCAGTCCTTCCTTGATGGTTGGCCACCACTGTCGGCACACGCACTGTGTCGTCGTTCATCGCTCTCTCTGGTCCGTCGCGTCCCGTGCATAGGTGCATGCTACGCAAGTCCGCGGAAATTTGCACCGTCCACATTAGTCGTTAACGCTAGCTGCCTCGACACACAGTCACAAAAGCGTGTGGCACTGTACATTGGACGGTGGCCTTGTGAAAGGAAAGCACACGGATGGGATCTGCTGATGCTGGCCGTATCCGGCAAGCTTTCGCACACAGTCAGGAAAATCTAGCTAGGGCTCATCTGTTTCTCCATGCACGCAATCCATTCCTTCCTGCCAAAACAAGGGATGAAAAGATCCGGGAAGACTAACAATGGCCATCACAATCAGAGCATATAGTCTATCTACAGGGAAATTATTCGTGGAAACTAAATGGTTTTGTTTGGAAACCTCCTAGCAGCGTTAACCATGCACACAAGAGTCCGACTTTTATAATTGGCTCAGGGAACTGAACGTGCCACGCACACCCTTCGGCATGAAAGAGGACATCCTCACATCGAAACCCAATGGTTGCCATTTTTAGCAGTTAACTATAGCCTCTATTACTTCTAAATGGAGGAGGTCTCTATTGAGTATTTTAGGTTCTATAGACATGCCAAATAATAAATCCTATAAATTCTCACAAAATTTTAAAAAATATGTCCCTAATTCTAATATACTCAGCTCCCTCCGTCCCAAAATAAGTACACATCCCACTTATGAGGAGTAAGCTTTTTTAAGTTTGACTAAGTATATCAGTATTTGTATCTCCAAATAAGTTTATTATAAAAGCATATTTCATAATCAATCTAATGATACTTAACATATCTCTATCCACAATTTTTTTGAGCAAAATATCTCTATCTTATCTTATACAACTAAAACATATGGACTGATTCCGTCCACCGGCATTACGCACTCACCCCTAGCGCTATGTCCACCCGACGTTGTGCAATGGCCCACCTGGCACTATTTCTCTAAAAATGCCACTTCACATGGGACCCACACGATCACTTCTTATCACATGCCACCCGTGCAATAGATTGAAACGGAGGCCCCTTGATCCAATGATCCCCGACGCCGTTGTAGGATTGAGATGGCGGACTAGACCGGGAGAGGGGGGTGTGAATAGTCCTTTCTAAAATTAATTACGCTGGCTAATCGAAACAAATGCAGAATTAAAACTATTAGTCTAGCCAAGACTACACCCCTCTATCCATATCCTCTAGCACCTCACAAATATACTGATAATTCAACAAGTCACATACCTTGTGCGGAGTCATGTCCGGTCTCCAACACCGATACGGGGGTACTCTCTCCGTTCTATCTAAAATTTTTAAAAAAGTTCGAACTAATTTTAAAATTATTTTAGGATCAATAAAAGAAGTATTACTCCTACAATTCAACAAGCCACATACCTTGTGTGCACTTGGTTTAACAAGGGTGTGTTTAGATGAAAAAGTTGGGGGTGAAAAGTACTGTAGCACTTTTCGTTGTTATTTGGTAAAATTTGTCCAACCATGGATTAATTAGACTCAAAAGATTCGTCTCGAACTTTACAGCCAAACTATGCAATTAGTTTTTTTTTACCTACATTTAATGTTTCATGCATGCGTTTAAAGATTTGATGTGATGGGTGGAAGAGGAAATATTTCGAGTTACTGTAGCAAGTGAACGCGGCCCAAGTCACAAACGCTAACCGCAACGTCGTCAGCCTTCCAACATGTTCCACGTCGGCGCCGAACAATTGCAGCGATCGCTTTCTGACAGGCAGCTCGGCCATTTTTCAAGCACGCACGCAAAAGGCTGGCCGCCATGAGTTTACGCCCCTGATTGGACTGCACACCGCCCTCCCGTACTGACTGACTGAAACGAAACCTGCTGAGCATGCAGGGGCTGTTTAGATGATGAAAAAGTTTGGGTTCGGCTACTGTAGCACTTTTCGTTGTTATTTGGCAAAATTTATCCAATCATAGACTAACTAGACTCAAAAGATTCGTCTCGACATTTACAGACAAACTGTGTAATTAGTTTTTTCTTTCGTCTACATTTAGTACTCCATACATGTGTCGCAAGATTTGATGTGACAGGTACTGTAGCACTTTTTGGATTTGCTTTTTGGATGGAAGTGGCAACTAAACATGCTCGCAGTGAGATGAGTAGAACATCAACAAATCAGCAAGGACGACGCATGGCCGAACGGAAAAAGAGGCCGACGGATGGACTGCCGTGCCGTGCCGTGCCGTGCGATGCCGATGGCCTTGTTTAGAGCATGTTTAGCTCCAAAAATTTTCAAGATTTCTCGTTACATCGAATCTTTGGACGTATGTATAAAACATTAAATATAGATAAAAAATAAAACTAATTACACAGTTTAGACGAAATAGACGAGACGAATCTTTTAAGTCTAATTAGGCCATAATTGGACACTAATTGTCAAATAACAACGAAACTGCTACAATAACATTTGCCAAATTTTTCGCAAACTAAACCAGCCCAACTTCTCTCTAAATTTCACTATGCAAAAAGAAAATTCTCTGTCACATCGAAATGTCGGTACATGCATGGAGTACTAAATGTAGATGAAATTAAAAACTAATTACACAATTTTATTATACTTTACGAGACGAACATTTTGAGCCTAATTAGTCAAAATTTAAACAATTTTTACCAAATACAAATGAAAATACTACATTGCGCTACAGTGCTGCAGCCGTACTTTTCTCCCAACTTGGGTACCGTTTAGATGCCAAAAATTTTGTCAAATTTTTCAGATTCCCCGTGACATCGAATCTTTGGACGCATGCATGAAGCATTAAATATAGATAAAAAATAAAACTAATTACACAGTTTAGACGAAATGGACGAGACAAATCTTTTAAGCCTAATTAGACTATGATTGGATACTAATTGCCAAATAACAACGAAACTGCTACAGTTACATTTCGTTAAAAATTTTGCCAACTAAACAGGCTCTTGGGCACCCCAGGTTGGGATCTAAACACGGCCATCATCTTGCTTAAAGCGAAAGCTGTCACGTCCGATCACACCACGCCTCACCTCACCGGCGGGCAACATGATTCCCGTGCTATCTATCGCAGTCGCAGCAGGAGCAGCGCGGCAGACGGAGCCGGACCAAATGATTTGCGCCCAGGTAGCCGTGTCAGCTTTGCCGTAGCTTCCTTGATCGTGTACTGCACTGTACGTACGAGTACTACTACCAGACTGGCTACCAGCAGTCAGTCAGAATGGTCTCCATCGAGCTCCTCTTCCTTTCCAACCCGCAAGCAAGAATCATGAGCTTGAGGCCGCCTGCTGCTGCTTGTGAATCAGCACGGCATGTGCAGTGAATTCGATGCTGATGGTGCACAGTGCAGGCCTTGAAACAACATTGGACTGCTGGGCAAGAGCCAAGAGGTTGTTAACAAACGATTTTGTTCCTCTGTCAGTAGGATACTCGGGCTTGTTTAGATAAAAAAAAACTTTTCATCTAAAACTATCATATCGAATCCTACGGTACATGCATGAAGTATTAAATATAGACGAAATAAAAAACTAATTGCATAGTTTGCGTGTAAATTACGAGACGAATGTTTTGAGCCTAATTAGTCCGTGATTCGACACTAAAATGCTACAGTAACAAATGTGCTAATGATAGATTAATTAGGCTTAATAAATTCATCTCGCGGTTTCCAGCGAGCTATGTAATTAGTTTTTTATTAGTATCCGAAAACCCCTTCTGACATCGTATGGAACATCCGATGTGACATTTTCACCAAAAACTTTTCGCATCTAAACACGGCCTCGATACAGAGTACTCCGTCTCCTACACACACCAGGAGTCATAAAAAGGACCACAGCAATACATGCCAAGATCTGATGATCTACTGTATCATTAGAAAATGCGCATAATGACTTGGCATTTAGCAAATTCAGACCAACCAGAACCAATCAGTTACTCTCTGACAGACTGACTTGTCACAACGACGTCGCAAGCTGGCTCACACACAAGACACAAGAGTACTACTTTGCTACCGCCTACCGGGCCTACCGGCTACCGTAATCTGTGGACCGTTTTATCCAGAGCAGCTTTAACAACCACGGGTAATAATGTCCCTAGCAAACTCGCAATGACAGATCCAAACATTGCTTTTCTAGCTAGAACCATTGGAAGGTGCTAGTACTAGGCTCTTTGCCTGTTTGGCTCCGGCTTCGGGTACTGTAGCAGTAACGTGGAGGAGTCGTTGGAGCCCCCAAATCCGTGGCTCCTCCGGCTCCTGCCCTTTGTGAGTTGATTTCTGTGAGAGACGGAACCGTTGCTATAGGGCAACACAAGACTGCACAGTGCAGCAACGCAGGGAGGCGGAGCCGCTGGAGCCGGTGCCAAACACTGCCTTATTGTCTTCCCTACACAACAAGTTCCAGAAAAGAACAAACAGACAGTACTTGATTGTATCTACAGTGCAGCAAGACCATGTGCACATGTTGACCTCTCACTATTCTATGAATATGTTCCCTTTAGTATTAGTACATCCCACATCATCCGATAAAAGTGAAGTGAAATGGCCTAAATGAACCGCAAGCAAATCTCCTATCTATTCCAGTAAAGAATGGACTAAAGATCGATATTCCCCGTTGCAAACTTAATTGTGGGTTTTTTTCCCTATGCCGTCTGAAATAGCAGGAAACATATTCACAGAACAAAATCTGTTAGTCTGAATAAAATCCGTTACTAAAATATCAGTGTCATGGAAGTACCATGACATGAGCACAGGAGCTGAGGACATTTTTACAATGATATGGAAGTCATTTGTATATTAGAAAAAAAAGGAAGTCCCTGAATCAAATCCATAGAGAAGGCCGAGCAAACTGGCAAATTAAAGCCCACTAGACACCAGGCCATTATTGGATTTCTCCTCCTGGGTTTGCACCAGCCAATATACAGTTCGGTGAGTTGTTCAGTTCAGTGCACAAAGGGAATTTGCTGACTACACATCTTGTGGAAGATTTTTCAGTTTGTTGTCTTCCACTTCTTCAACAAATCATAAGATGCCACGTCACATGGTACAACAAAGCACAAAAATAAAAAACCACCTGTACATCACATTTCTGGAAGATTTTAATGGTAGTTATCTTCCACTTCCTGAAAAGTGACGTGGCAAAATCTTTGCCGAATGACAATACAGAAAAAAGCATACTTGAGGGAGAAGAAAAAACACGGCGCCGTAACAAAACAAAAAGTGCGGCACCGTAGATGGCCGCAGCGGCGGCGTAGCAGACAAAGAAAGACGATGAGGACCAAAGCAAAAGCAAGACCAAACTTGAAATTAACACCCAGATCAGAAGCGAAAGAACAAGATGCAACGCAGGTAAACCATCAAAGAGTTTTATTGCAACACAAGTAAACCATCAAAGAGTTTAAATTTCTAACAAGCATTCAATTTGCCAAGCAGTCACATGACAAAGAAAAAAAGAAGAAAACCAATATCTTTGACATTGTGTTTTAATCAACAGGTTCTATTGTAGAAAATATTTGCACATTCACGATCTATGTTAGTATTATTCAAAAGCAACAGCTCTGATCAGAAAAAAAAAGATTTCTATAGTTTTGCTGTAGTTGTGGTTGCACGGGAACTCCACCAGCAGCCATCTCTGGAAGATATGAGTAAAGATGCTTTGACATTGACTTGAGGAAATCGGGAAGGACTAATTACAGTTACTAACAACATATGAACTGAATAATATACTAAATTGAATACGGAAGGACTAATCTGAAATTGCACATAAGCTGATAACAAAACAAACTAAAATATAGGAACTCTGTAACCAAGACTCATGTATGTAGTACCCCCTTGCATATATGCTCTAGGGTTCAGTGCAGCACCACGGCCTGCCCAGCCCTTGCCTTTGGGGTGACGATCATCGGCATCTGTAGACTCCAGAGAGGCATTCGAAAAACGTTGTAAGAAGTATAGCAGCTCGTCGGTCTTCCACTTGCGATGACCGTACTCATATCTTCATCCCCACTCTTCTTGGACCTCTTGGCTCGCTTAGCTTTGCCATTCCATGCGCATTTTTGTCCCTGCATTAACACAAATTCAAACAATCAGCCTTTGAATTAGAAATCTAAGCACTTAGCTATCTATGATATGATACATATATGAAGAACATAGCTACTCAAAAAATAAACCTAAAGACCTAGTTGATTGTTCATACATAGTCAATCATGTCTAGTTCAATGCCTAGTTGGTAAACAATACAAGCTTCAGCTGAACTGATCTTGCTATCCACACATGCAGACTACAAAAGCTAATTGCAAGAGAACATAAATAAATAAAATGGTAGCTACATATCAAAAAGAGACAAGGCAACTTTAATTAAACAAAAGACTTAAAGCTCACACTTGCCAAACTTGAATAAAACAACGGTCTAGACCGCAACCGCAACAAATTGAAAGGTCTAGACTGCAACCGCAACAAATTAAAAGGCTCAGGTACTAACTAGTGAAATATTGATCTAAAAAGTGAGCTACAGTTACCCATCTGCCAACAGGCCAAGCATCCATGATACTGAAGCTAAAAGAAACTAATAGAAGGAAGGAATTGTCAAAAAAAAAACTAATAGAAGGAATTAAAAACAACTGAAACACCGGAAAATGAGTTGCAAATAAATTAACCTAAGCTACAGACTAAGGATCGATATAGAAATGTAATACAAAAATGACATGGCTCATAAATTGAATACACATTGACTTGCTCGGAGTAATAGTGCAAACCTGAAAGCAAGACTGAGGTATTGTCTCTGCACTACTGAAATGCCAGTGCTACTACTACCTACAGCTAGTTGCACTCACTGAATCAAGCAATCAGGTTACAGCTGCTTCTAACCAAGCCAAGCTACAGCTAGACAAGATAGGGTGTGTTTGCTTACCTACGCAACCCTTGTTAAGGTTCCAGTAAGCCCTTGTCTAGCTAGGCCTCAACTGCCGCTGCTCGAAGTTACTGAAACTTAGTATCTGAAACATGATGGGGCTGAGTTACTTAAAATGGAACTAGGATATTGAAACTAATACTGAAGATTGGCTTGGAGCAATTAAAACTTTTACTGAATATATAATTTAGATGACAAAAAGATAAAAAATGAACTAAAACTGAATAAATAACTAAAATGAACCTAAAACTAAAGAATATGAGCTAGAAACCTAAATTATATCTGCAAAAATAAACTAAAATAAAAATACAGAACCAAATATACATAAAAAATAAGATCTGATGGAAGCAATAAAATGAATCATATACAACCATGACTCCTACATGAACAACAAAAACCGAGAAATTGAATCACCAAACACAAAGCTGATGCAAGAGACATACAAAACATACAAGCAATAAATCAGGCCTAACTGCAGCTGTACAACCTACAAAGCGACAAACAAGCAGGCAGGAACAAATCTTCCTCAAACAAAACAAACAATCACCATTTACTGAAACTGAATACAGGCAATATAATAGTAATGAAGCAAAATTTCTACAAACTGAACTAACTCGACAAAATTCAAAAACTGAAACTCTGAATATTGCTGATACATATGTGCAAGCAATAAATTAAATATTCAGGAATTAAAATTGAAACAATAAAATAATGAAAGCTGAAACACTGAAACTTGAAGGGTAAACTGAAACACTCCCTCCCCCCACTATTGCTGCCATCATTTTGAGCTCAGCTACACTGCTTATTTGTTATTTCAACTACAACTTCATCATCATCATTCAAAAATTTGCTAAAAGAACAAACAAACAAGAAGATTATCTTTTCACCTGTCAATCAATCAACTTAATTTACACAGACAAAACAACTGACATGCCAAGAAACTATACAAATTAGCAGTGACAGGTCTGACTAACTAGTCCTCAGATTAGAAGAAGGTACACTTGCAAGTTTATCTGTTTATCAAACGTGCTGATTCTAACCAACAGCACCGAGCCACCGACACCGAGTCATGTTGCATTCGCTTTCGCTGGGTGAATCATTTGTTTGGAGTACTCCTATCATATCTGAATACGTTTGGCCAGGTAGGCATTAGCCGTAGGAATAGTAATGCTCCGATTGTAACAGATGACTGTTAGCCTTGGCAAATTGTTTATGACACGCGAACATGCTCCTACTACTCTCTGAAGGACCAGTACTGATGTCCCAAACTAGATATCACCAAGATAAAGAATTACAGATGATGTGTACAACTAGTTATGAGTAAACTGAACAAACACTAGCAGCCTAGAACGTTTCAGGAGCAGTTAATTCGATGCCATGGCCGGATTGGACGGACAGCCTGAACATGCACAGACCAGCCCTGCTACTGATAGTTAGTACTACATTACTGACTAATCACTAGAAATGGCAAACGCTGGACAAAAAAAAAACAGATAAACCAATCCCACATCTGAATGAAAAAATAACATACCCACGGATGTGAAATGCCAAAACACGGCACGAACTGGAGGAGCAGGGGCGAGGCTTCCTGACAAGCGCAACATCCGAATCAGGGATCGACATTCGAGGGGCGGAGGTTGCGGAGCGCCTTGCCGCCTTGCCGGCGAGCTTGCCCCGGCCAAGCCCGCAACCAAAGCCGCGACTGACGCAACCACAATACAAATCAAATCAAAACACAAGAGAACAAAACGGCACTGTGGGGAACGTCGCTGCTGCCGCCGGATCCGAGAAAGACGCCGCCGCCGCCGCCGCCTCGAACAACAACGCCGTCGCCGTTGCATCCTCCGACAAAGCCACCGCTGCCGAAGACAACACTGCGGATCGGACACCGTAGAGGCGGCGGCAAGGCCACGGGCACCGTCGACAACACCCATAACACGGAACTGAAATGAAGCAGCGGGATATTTTTTTTTTCAATACAAAAAGCAGCGGCGTAATGGTGTCATATCAAACGACAACCAGGGCTCACAAAACTGACAGCAAAGGGGAATTGTTACACAGGTGAGCACGAATCTGGACAACATCTGGACCATACAAAAAGTGAAAGATAACATAAACAATAATCTCCTGGAAGATATTTAGAAATCCCCAAAAAAATTATGGGAAACGTCCCAAATGATTTAGACGTGTTCAACTCGACGCACGGCCGGGTTGGGGTTGGGGCCTGCAGTGCAGTTCGGGCCTCTTCGTCCAACTGAAACCGTCGTACGAAGAAGGGTTATGCATCATGGGCCGGTTGCAACTTTTTTTTTGAGTTGCTTTTTATTATTGTTTTTATAGATTCCTTTATGATTGTTGGGTTGGGTACTTGGCTACGACGAGCTCTAAACATTTTATTCTTGGACAGTCCTTTTTTAAGGGAGGGCGTCGTCGCCCTTTTGGCATTGATTGCGCCAGAAAACATAACGGTAATGCTCTTGTGTGGATATTTTGGGGACGGACACGACTTCCTCACTAGCTACCTTATCCATCCGCTTGCTTCTGTTCGCACCCCTTCATAAAAAATGGCAAGCCTAACGCCCGGACGTCTGGCCTTAGGCCTGCATCCGGATGCGGCTCCCGTTTGCAAACCTGCCGCGCCCCCTCACATAAAATTGATCAATCGAATAGAATTGCCTCCGCTGCGCCGCATAACAGGAGAGCACGCCCGCCGCGCCTACGTCACCACGCGCCTGCGCCCCTACTTCCAACCGCGACGTACGCAGCCCTTCTCCGCCCAGCGCCCATCCCGCTCCGGAGGCAGCATCCGTCCGTACGGAGCTCCCTCACTTGCGCCCGACGCACGCAGCTCCTTCATCCCGCGCCTCATCACCCATCCCTTGTTCGTATGGATGCCCTGCCCACTCCGGGCGAGACGATGCAGCAGAAGGTGGGAGGAGGAGAGATGCAACACCCAATCTATTTTTGAAACATCCAAAAACAACGGTTGCAACATACATCTGAGGGCAGTTGAAACAACTTGAAACATGCTTCTAAAACACTTGAAAACGCACTAAAACACACTTAAAACCCATTGCAACCATATGCAACATCCGAATAAAACACATGCAACATATGCGTAAAACATGCAACATTCAGATAAACATAATTGCAATATGCATCCGGAAAACACAGATGAAACATACCTCTGAAACATCTGAAACACTCAAAGCATACTATTGCAACATGCCTCTGAAAACAATTGCAACATACTCCCTCCAGGTTGGTAAAAGAAGTCGTTTTGGACAACGACACGGTTTCCAAAGCATAACTTTAACTTCTTATTTTTATAAAAATATTTATTAAAAAGTGACATATGTATATTTTTATGAAAGTATTTTTCAAGACAAATCTATTCACGTGGTTTTCACATTTTCAAACTCAACAAATTAAAAGTTATTCATGATTTTTATTCCCAATGTTTGACCCAAAGCTTGTCCAAAACAACTTTCTTTACCAACCTGGAGGGAGTATGCAACATGTGCAACATCCCCCAATCTACTTTTGCAACATCCATATGATTCAACTGAAACATACCTCTGAAACGTCTGAAACAATTGAAACATACAATTGCAACATAGGGAGAGAGAGAGAGAGAGCTTGGCACGGGGAGTGCCATGGCAGCCGAATCTACGGGCATTGGGGGCTCCCGATGGGGGAGGGGCGCCGCCGGGGTGGGGGGAGGAGGACGCCGGGGTGGGTGAAGGAGCCACGGGGTGGGGAAGTATGATGCTACAGTGGGGGAGGGTAGCGACCGCCATGCAGTGGGGGAAGGGGATGCCATGGAGGCCGCCGGACTTAAGGGAAGACACACGTGGAGAAGGAGGTGGCTGGATCCATGGAGGGGAGGGGATGGAGGCTTGCTCGAGCCGCCATGGTGTGGGGAGAGTGGCTGCCATGGAGTAGAGGGAGAGGGACGCGGCAGCAGCAGCGGAGAAGAAGCGAGCTAACGGTGGTGGTGCGGTGGAGGTGCCCGTAGCGGCGATGCGAAATGGGGAACGACGTGTCGCTCCATTGATTTTATTTCGTTTTTGTTTGGTGGGCCAGGAGCAAGCTGTAGAACGATCCCGCAGGCCCGCTAGCCGCGTCCGACATGGGACAGACGCCCATGTAGTATCATTATCGTAAAAAAACTCTCTACGCACTCGACCTCGACCGTCGTTACCTTATGCACCGCTCCATCAGACCTCCACGCCCGACTCTACCGCACCACCTACCTTCCCCACTCCACGCTCCACTGTGCCGCTCGCCTGCACCACGGCATCCGCGCTGTAACAGAACCGCCCAATTATACGAGATTAAGTAGGAAAATCATCCAACGAGCGGACAATTTAACAAACTTAATCCCGTATAACCCGGTAGTCCATGAAATCCTGACAGATTTCAAACCATTTCACATAACAGCCAAGATCGTACTAAGTTTAGCGGTCACCATCATAAGTTACATAAAAGTTCGCGGCACAAAATACATCGGAGTTTAAACATAATTATTACAAACCAGGTTCGAATAAAAGCAGCGGAAGCAGTAGTTCAAATCACGCACACACATAGTGTTCGAAATAAAGTGCTAGCTTATGATCATCTCCAGCAAAAGCATCAGACGAGAAGTAGCGAATGACCATTGCCCAAGGTCCTAAGCTTCGCCCATCGCAGGATAGAGGCAGTTGATACAGTAGCCGTAATACATCTGCCCATCTGCAACAAGTGGGAACAAAGCCCTAAGTACGAGAAGATACTCAGCTAGACTTACCCGACAGAACCAAAAATAAAATGACACTAAGGATCATGATAGGTTTTCTGGTGGGGTAGCTGACTCCTTTACAAGAAAAGCATTTTCAATTTAACAATCCTTTTCCAAAAGCATGCAGTAATTTAATCTTTATTACCCTGTCAACTATGTTTGCACCTGTGCAGAGTAACATGTAATTAAGCAAGTAAGGATTACCAATGATCATTAACTATAGTTATCATGTCATCTTCCACATAACTATCCAAGTGTTTCATCAATATTACTACGATGAAGTAGCTCAAGTCAAGTGTTCACTATCTAGTGAACGATGGCGATTCGAATCGATTATTAACCAGCTGGTAATTTATTCCTCACACAAACCTCACTCACCCGCTAAAGTGAGGTATTGGTCACCGAGTCAACTATTCAGGTAAAGTCGCGAGCTTGCTAGGAACCACATGTACCCGGGGGCCGCCCGACTGCTCTTTGGCCTTATCATCGCGCCCCCGTTTCCTGCCACTACTGCTCCGGTACAGTGCGTTGTGGGCAATCCACTCGGCCCAAATAATCTCCCAGCTTCGCGGTCGAAAGGTACGTTATTCGGCCAGCTAAATGTGAGGCATGCGTTCAACATGACTCGAGGCCCAACAACGGTCGGTCCTTAATCGACTCAGACGGAGAACACTACAGTTTGAAACCCTGTAAGTCTCCGCCCGGTCTCAATTGCAGTTCGACACTTAGTTATTCTCATATGACATATCTTTCACACAGATCCAGATAATCTCCTATAGCTCGCGGATGACAGGCAATCACCCGACTTCTACCGGTCTAAGCAAACTAAGCAATTATTGACCACGGACACCAAGATAATAAGGATCGGGTAAAGCAAGGTGAAACAAGGTATAATGCAGCAACGTTTGCAAACAACTCCTAAACGTAATGCATCAATTAAGTAAAGTCAATAATAAATTATTTGCAAATCGGGAGAGAAATGCTCCGGGGCTTGCCTCTCTCAAAAGAGCTCGGACGGTGGTCAGGGCACTCTGGAAGATCTTCACCGACCTCCTCTTCGGCTTCGGTCGCCTCCTGCTCTTGCACCTCGGACTGCTCTTCCGGGTCCTCGGGAACTGCTACCGGGGTCACTTCCTGCGATCCTGTATGATGCAGAAATATAAGTGCTCATGCCTAGGTGCATTGCAGGGATGACATGAGATGATGATGATGAATGAGATGTAAATGAGCATGTTACTTTATTTGGATTACATGGAACTTACGACTCTTCTACAAGGTAGTCTACATCATCCAAGAACATGTACTCATAAACTACCACAAATATTCTCTATCAGGCAAAGGCACCTTGACGCTTAAGATGCTTCAAAGATACACCAAAGCAAAGTTTACCAACTAATCTTGCATTAAAGGTTAAATTTAAACCCTAGTTAGCACTATGCTTGGACAACAACACTTATTTGGGTATCTCAGAAAAATCTAACAAAATTACTGTGGATTAATAACATGTAATCCAGCATGTCACAAAAGTTTCATCACAATTTGAGCACTAGAATTACCTACACAAAAACAGCAAATATAGGGCCTAAAAATGAGTATAAAATACTTTCTACTATGAAAAGTATCAAACAACAGATTTCTCATTTTTCCTGGTTTCTACTCAGTAGATAATCACTGTACAAAAATTATTACTTGCATGTTTTATTCATTTTTTTCTATTTAACAAAAATAACAATTATTAGCAATAAAAAGCACTTAAACTACACCTCACAAATTTTCTACTAAACATGTAAGAGACATATTTTTCCCAGCAAGTACATGGCACAACAAGATTAACAAACTTGGAATCATATTTTTCTGAATTTTCTACGATTTACTATCCATTTAACAAGAAAACAACAATTTTCAATGTTAAATAAAAACTTTACAGAAAAGTAGTGCAAAGATTAAATGCAATATTTTTACATGGTAGATCTAGTTGTGAGGAACTCATACAAATTTATTTTACAATTTTTGGAGCACATTTAATCACCCAAATAATTACTAAGCACTTTTATTTCCAATTGATAAAAGAAAATAAAAACTGAAATCTTTATTTTGAAACGGGCCGACATCAAAAAGGGGCAGACGGCCCGGCCTGCTCAGCCCAGAGACGCGCGCGCGGGGGTAACGAAAACGGGCCGTGTCCCGTTGAGACCGGCCGGCCCAGCCACTCGCCTCACTCGCAGGCGAGCGGGGCAGCGCGCGCGGCCAAGCGGGTGCTCGCCACCGTGGCGGTGCGACGGCCGCCGACGGCCAGCTGCCGCTACAGTGCTCGAACGAGCGAGGCAGATTGCGCAAAACGGCCGCGGGATAACGGTGAACAAGTGAGCGGGGTAGAGAGATAAGGGGGAAAATGGAGGAGCTGGTGGCCGGAGCACGAGCGCAGCGGCTCCGTCACGGTGGCGCGGCGAGGAAGACGAATTGACGCCCTACCGGAGCGAGCAAGAGGACAACGGGGCTCGTTCGGAGGAGGCAAGGGGGTGGCGAAGCTCGGTGCAAGATGAATTCGGTGGTGGTGGATGGTCGACGTCGGAACGGGGGAGCGGAGGTGGAGCTCGCGGCGGTGAGCCGCTCGCCCGCTCGGTTTTTGGAGGGAGGAGTGGATGGCGAGCGGGAGTGGGAGTGAGAGGGCGAGTGGGGGGGGTTCGGCAGGCGGACTTGAGCGCGCTCGAGCTGGCGGGAGGGCAGAGCGGAGGCGACGCGCGGCGATCGGCGACGGCGCATGGCCGACACGCGACGAGCGCGTTCTGTCGCGGCGGCCAGCGAGGCGTGGGCGAGCGGGAGGAGGAGGCGGCCGAGCGGACGCGGGCCGCTTCGGCCGATGGGCCGAAAGGGTGGCGGCGGCCTGCTAGCGCTGAAAAGGCTTTTCATTTTTTATTTTCCAGAGAAATTCAAATAAAATTCTATTTGCAGTTTTTAAATTCAAATTTGGGCAAGTAAATGACCTTTTCTGAAAATGGCCCAAAAATAAAAGTTGTTCAGAATTTTATTTCCTACAACTTTTATTAAGGGGCCAACCTCAAAACTCTTATAGATTTTGATTTTTAGAATAAAAGCTAATTTATGGAGGATTTTTGAATATTTTCAAATAACATTTTTGAAACAAGTTTTTGACAAAACTTTGAGTAATTTAATTGCTCCGAAAATTTTCACCTATACTTCTAAGTGATATAAAATTTTTGGTTGCACAAGTTTGATGAATATAACTAGCACATTATCACATCATGTTATAAATACTATTTTTCAAGATTTTATTTTACTAAAGGTACACTCTTACTACATATGATTATGAATGCCATGACATGCTATGCTCATGATTTGCAATGTTAATGCTTGCGTAACACCGAGGTGTTACACGCGCCACCGTGGCCGCCTCTGCTGCCCGCTTTAGCCGCTGAGCAGGTGCTCGCCAAGGGTGCACTGGCATAGGTCACCGAGTAGGTGCTCGCCCTAGGGTGCTCGCGTAGATGCTCGAGCGCCTCGCGCAAGTGCTCACCCAGGCCGCCGAGTAGGTCCTCGCCTAGGGGCGCATCGGCGAGCCCCATGCGCCTCCGCCGCCTCCGTGCCGGTGTCGAGCTCCGCAATTCATCCAAGCAACATGGTGTTGCAAGAGTATGTTTCAAGTGTTTCAGATGTTTTATCTAAATGTTGCAAGTGTTTCATGTGGATATTGTAAAAGTAGATCGGGATGATGCATATGTTGCAATGTTGTACACGTATGTTGCAAGCTTTTGTTCCTAATGTTTCACCTGTTTTCCGGACGTATGTTACAAGTGTTTATTTGGATGTTGCATATGTTTCACACATATGTTGCAATTGTTTTATCTAGATGTTGTGCATGTTTTACATGGTTTTCATCAGGTGTTTTTGCAAGTGTTTCAGATGCATGTTTCAAGTGTTTCATCTTCCTTCATACGTATGTTGCAAGTGTTGTATTTTGATGTTTCAAAAGTAGATTGGGTGTTGTATCTCGCTCCCTCCTCGCCTATGACTGCCTCGCCTCAGTGTCTCCACCTTCTCTCGGCGTCGGCTGGGCATCTGAACTAGAGGCGAGGCGGGCACCGCCCCCTCCCCTTCTTCTCAATGCTAGCGGCGCGGCGGGGGATGGGCCGCCGTGAGTGGCGCGGGCGTGCACTCCTTCTGTTCCGTGGTTCCATTACGCAGGCAGGTGGGCGCCCCTTCTATTATGCTATTCCGTGGTTCTGTAGCTGAGATCGAACGGCTCCTGTGGCATTGGACATGTCGTAGCTACATCCGGACGGGTCATAGGGCCGGACGTCCGGACGCTAGTCATCCCATTAACAGAAAGCTCTAAGGGCACCCTCAATAGAATACTAGTTACTAGCTTTAAGATAACTCATTCAATACTATTAACTTCTAACACACTCTCCTTCTCACAGTGACAGCAATCCGAGAAAAACTGAATAGCACTACTAACCTCATTTGCTTTTAGAGTACGTGCATACAAGTAACTCTTAATTAAGAGATAATTTTTTCTCTCTTCTATCAAAATATGAAATATATGCTTCAGAGCTACTACCTCATAAGTCATCAATTTATAATTAAGGTGCATCAACACAAACAAACAAAACCCCCACATGCTGTTTAATGTTTATACTAGTAGCATTTAACAGCAACCCTGGAACTCTTCCCAGCCTAGCTTTATCAGTGGGTGAGTCGAATTGGCTTACTCTCTGTAGCCCTTAGCAGCCTGGGAACGGGAACATGACCCACGTTCCACGTTCCGCGAACGTCTGTGTTCCGAGAGGAACGTTCCCGTTCCCATGTTTTGAAATGATACCCCAAACAGGAACGGGAATGGGAACATGACTGCTAAGCTCTAGCCAAGCCAGAATAAAATCCTAGAATGTGCAGATAACGAGGAGAGCACGCTCGTGAATCAAATACCCTTTTACCTCTCATTTCTAGCTGAGCAGGCAGTCGAGGCCGAGTGCGCCCTACTACTCCATAGATACACAACTTACTTGATGCAATTGACCTTTTCATTTTATAATGATAAAGTTATAATATATCAATCACTAATTATAGGAGTGCTTTTCAAGATAAATATACACCTATATGGTTTTAGGCTTTGCAATGGTACTCGTAAATAACTACGAGCCGTTCAAATGGTTAAGATCACGTATTACTTCCTAAGAGGTAATGGATGAAATATTTATTTATTTGATAAAATAGAATAAATAAGGAAGTTTTAAATATAAAAATATTTTTCTAGATCTAACTGATGAATGCTTGATCTATTTGATATGGAAATCTTCTTATCTTGCAACATATGACATAATTTTGATTAGAATAACTGCCATGACAACTAACATGTGTAACATAATTTGATTAGCATGTAATTTTTTTTCTTCCCTTAAACGTGATAGCTACACCTTGTAGCACGTTTTGTTTCCAACGTCCATTAGTTGACACTAGTAGAGTGCCCATGCTAAAGCTACGACAACATTCCCGTGTGCAAATTAGAACCACCGAAAGATATCACAAACAGGTACTCTCTCTAATTACATTCCAATGTTTTTCTTTATGAATAATTGCATTGCAACTCCACTAGTTACCATACAACCACATATATAATTGGAAGTACATATACTAACCTCTAAAATTATTTTGACTTAATTGATCTGGAGTTTCTTGAAACACTAAAACGATGGCAACCACCATATACCCCTCTAGCCATCGTCACCTCGTGGAGCCTCCATTTTGCATGTCTTTAGCTGAACCTCAACGTGCAGTCGGTTCCACCTTGACCACTCAGGGTCAATGCTTATTTGAAATAGGACTAATCCAATTATCATAAGGACTTAATACCAAATATATTGAGAATTAAAGTAGATTTACATGCATAACCCACATAAATCAAAGAAAGATTATAACTGGCTTGTTTAATTTAGTTAGTTGAATGCAGGATACAAGCATGTGACATAACCAAATGTTGGATCAAGAAAACGAAGAAAAATTATACAAGATGCATCATTATATATCCAACAGAAGATGGTGCTTAGAGCCATCAATCGATGGCATGATTCCTATGTTCTTCTTCTCGCGACAATTTATCTTTAGTCTAGTATGTTTCGTGAAAATCAACAAGCATGTTCCATGAGAATTAATATGAATGCTCCGCTGGAGGACTTCTAATTAGAAATAGTAGGATTGTACTAGAACTTAGTCGAAATTACACATTCGAGATCAGATCGTTATCCAAGGTGTTCCTGTGCCTCGCACTCTCTGGCGGCTTTCTTCCAACGGTATCACAAGCCGACAAGCTTAGGCAACCTTATGACTCTGCTGACCTTAGTTACCCCTTGTCTCCGGTTGACAGCGCCCCAAAACAATATTATATCCTCCCCTGGCAAAGCATGTCCCCAAAGTCTCAACACCATGGCCACGGAAGGACAGCACCAGAAACCACTCTCCTACTACCTCTCTGCAAGTTCTTCTCCCCTGAGCACACAATCGGACAATCCGATCCAAGTGCCAAAAGGCGGCCTTCTGCAAAGGTTCCAACAATGGCTTCTTTTTGGACAGACTGCTGGGAGCCATTAACCCATGACGCGACAGGTACTCTCTGTGTGATCAGGCCGCGGCCTTTTTTGTAGCTCCAGCCTCCGACCGTATAGGGTTTAGGCGTGTCCCCTGGATTCGCAGACCGTGGTTATGGCCTTGTTTGGATTCTAAATTTTAGAAGTAAAGTTTGCATAGTAAGTGTCCCGTTACACCGTAGCAATTTTATTTTTATTTGGTAATAATTGTCAAACATTGATTAATTAGGCTTAAAATATTCGTCTCGCAAAGTACAACAAAACTGTGTAATTAGTTTTTGATTTTATCTACATTTAGTACTCCATATATGTGCTAACATTTTGATGTGATGGAGAATCTTCTTTTTGCATAGTGAAATTTAAGGGTGAATTTAGGCATCTAAACAAGCCCTATCTTCTCTTCTCCGAAGCTTTTCATCCGTTGGACTTGGCGCAGAGTTTGTCTGGTTGGTAGTACTCGCAATGCTGACCTATCTTGTGTGCAATTCCGATCCACGTGTGAGTGTGATCGTGTGAGGCGCGCTCGTGCGGCCGAAGAAATTGAAATTCTGGAATAATAATCGTTATATGAAAAAGGTATCCGGCCGGACTTGTAGCAAATAGTAGTACTTAGATGATAAAGTTTGAATATACAAATGATGAGCTGTAAAAAATGTTTTGCATACAGATGGTGTGGCAAAAGCGCGCAGTCTCACTCGTGATTGGTTATAGCCTACTCTGAATGTTTGCAACTAATAAAAGAAAACAGTGTTGTGCTGTGGAGGAAGAGTGAAGTCTGCAAAACAAAGAACATCGTAGGAGTACCAAAAGTTTTTTTTTTCCGCTGATGCAGGTTGGAGATTTTAGCTACACTGGTGTGGTATCTAAAGTGAGTACTGACATTACCTAGAAATTTTGGGCGCAAACTGGGCTGCCACCATGCAGTCGCGAAGCTACATAGTGGTTTGTGGTTGCGGATGCACCCTAAAAAAAATCTAAAAAGTCATATAAAGAATAATTTTTACTATTGTTGTAGCTTAAATTTTCACATCTATAAGAGAACCGCACCCCCTCTAATTTATCCAAGCTTCACCACTGCCACCACGCTTCGATTCGGCCTACCGTGCTGGATTTAGGTGCCATGGCACGGATCATACTACCGCTGCCTGGATCTATTCTGCCTCCTCTCATTGGATCTGGCCACCAGTGGAGAGAGAGAGAGGTGATATTTGTGTAGATGAGGGCTGATATGAAGGGGGGGAGGGCTGTTGATGAGAAGTAGTTTCGTTTCTAAAGAGACCCATCTCTGTTAATAGATTTCAGGAGGTGCTAGTTTGTTATGTTTTCTCCGTAAGTGCAATGATCAGCTCTAAAAATAGCTAGGTATTTTTAGAGAGCTGGTCGCTTTTAACCTTCCTCTGAGTTGTCTCCTAAAATCTTTTTTGGAAGTACATGTTGACTTATATCACTATAACAAGTACTATAATACTTACTATGTTGGGTCCTTTGGTATGACTCTAGTAGCGGCTCTGGTTCCAACTCGTACAGGAGTTATACCAAATGGCAATGTAAAAAGCAGCATCAGCAACGAAGTTATAGAGGACCAAAGCCGTTTTATATTAGGGGAGGAAAATTCTGGATTTATGGCTTCTTGAGAGGAGCCAAAACTAGAGTTGTTTTTTTAATAAAATAGAGCCTACGACCCAGGCAAACAGGCCCATCATAGTCTCTTTGCTAAATATTTCTGGCTTGCTAGTCTTATCAAATACCACTGCATATAACCCAAGTATAAGTTCCTCACACAACATTAGCTGTTGTCTACTCTCTCGGTCCTTATTTATCTATCGTTTGGACCTTCTCCCAGATACACAAACGAATCTCCACACGTAACGTAAAAGGTGCTCTGAACCTAGATAGCTACAACCTTAGCCAAAACGACTAATAAATAGAGACGGAGAGAGTACTTGTCTGGCTGTCTCCAATTACTTCGGGTGATGTGTTACCAGGAATTTGGAGTGTTCTAGAAAGGGGTTCGATATGAGCCAAACGTGGTTTATGTAAGCTTGGCACATGTAGTTTATGATATGCAAGTGATGTCACGTTGGCTTGGTGTGCGCAAATCGTGTTGTTACTTCGTTTGACCAGCCAACCGCCCATCCTACTCCTACCATGTTAAATTCATAAGAAACAAATAAAGCAGTATTTGTATTGCATAAGAAGTGTCCTTTTTAGTTGGGAAGTAAATGTAGGCAATATAAACAAGAGATCTTTTGGGTGAACATGAATGCTGCTCATCATATTGTTTGAATGAATGAATGAAGTACACTAAAAAGACATACTAAGAGCAAGTACAATATAATAAGTGTTATAGCCAAGCAAATAAATTAATGTTGATGTAGACGAGAGAAGAGGGAAGAGAGGCTCTCATGCAAGCGACAAAGTTGTATACGAACGCCTATGCAGTGTTGGACCTAGACATTGAGTGAATGTTTAGAAAAAGAGAAGGTGGGACATGAGTAAAAGTAATAACAAAAAAGTTTTTTTTATAGATAAACAAGAGAGAACTATTGTACAGTTCAGTTTTACCGCTTGACTAGAGTATATCCGAGCACTTGGCTTTATTATTGGGCTTGCTCTAACTATATTACTAACATTGTGCATTTAGTAGGGATGAAAGTGAGAATGGAAGATTCTGTTTACCGGGACTCGTTTCTATAATAGTGATAGCGTTTATGACCGTTTTCGATCATTACCATATTTGAACTTTTGATTTTTTTAATTTATCTCAGTACCATATTTATGTCGTTAATAAACATTTAAAATAAAAATATGGCAAGTTTCTACCTGATAGGGAATCGGTTCACACATGAAAGTGCTTCGAAAGGTGTTAGTAGGTGCGCGGAGCCAGAGCCAGCATGTTCGCCCGCTGGGCCCAGTGTTCGCCCACTTCAGATTCTTCACCTTTAGAGAAAAATCCATGTCCGCCCCAACAAGAAATAAAACGGTTGTGCGTTATCGTACTAACGCGTGACAGAGCAAGAGTATGCGCGTGTACGGAAGCGCTTTCTGCATAGTAAATATCGTAACCGACCGTTTCCGATCGTTTTCATCCCCTGTTCGCTTGAACTTATTATTCTGGCTTATTAGTCATGGTACAATGTTTTTTTTCTTTCACGACAAATCAAACGACAGTACTTTTCAGCGAATCGAACAGGACCGTGGCATACGGAATGCCCAAGCAGACTAGTAGTGAATTAAACACATATATATAAAAAAATAAAAAAATCCCACACATTAACAGCACAGCTGTATTACCATATATGCCGATCCCATTACAATTGCGCAGGATCTAAGAAAATCATTTTATTCATTATTATCGCACCCCGCTAGATATTCATCATTCATCAAGTCCATATAATCCACGTGCAAGTGAGACAATCCTCACCGTCGAAACTACTTTCTACCTGTAATGGACGACCACCCCACCCACCGTGACTGTAAGTAAACTCTACTAACTGACGACGTGTGACAGTGTAATAGACAGCTACTCGCCAACGTCACGGATTGTAGTGTATCGGTCCACATGGAACGATGAGAGGCTTTGTATTTGGGTGAGGAAAAGGGCAAGAGACGCGCCACGGACAACGGAGCGTATCCCTTGGGACGCCGAGGCAAGTGGAAGGAAAGGAAACCACCATGGAACGTTACGGGCAGGCTTGAGCAGAAAAGAAGGCTAGCAGTAGAAAGTCCACGTGGACAAAATATGACCGGACCCACCTGTCAGTTACTCCCCGGGAACCGGGGTATAACAGACAGACAGAGCCCGGCCCCGAGGAAAGAGGAAGGCCGTGTTTAGTTGGTCCGATTTTAGAGGTCAAAAATCTGTATAGTAATAGATTTTTTACTGTAGTATTTTATTTGTATTTGTGAATTTTTGTTCAAACATTGATTAATTAGGCTTAAAAGATTCGCCTCGCAAAAGTACAAATAAACTGTGCAATTAGTTTTTGATTTCATCTATATTTAATACTCTATGCATGTGTCAGTATTTTGATGTGATGAAAAATATTTTTTTTTACATAATGGAATTTGAAGGAAAATTTAGCATCTAAACCAGGCCGAACAAAGACCCGAGCCGGCGGCGCACGGGATATAAACAGACACCTCTAGGGACTAGGGGTCGGTTCGTTCGGTGGGAAGGGCAGACGAAGCCATTTGGGATTTAATCCGGGACCGACCGGGGAGAGCGTCGCACTCGCACCAGTGACAGAGGGTCGGTTTTCTGGGGGCGCTCACTGGGCTGGGCTGCGTTGCGCGACTCCCGAGGATCGACGGAGCAGAATTTCTTCTTCTTCGACAAGGCTGCAGGGGAGCCATCCTGTTCGGCGATCTGCGGGTAAGTGCTGCTGGGTGCTTTTGATCTCGTCGTGGTTTGGTTTTCCTCGGCCATGCTCTGATTCGCGCGGCGGCGGCGGGGATGCCATGCCATGGGATCGGGCGGGCTCGCGTTCCTCTGTCTTTTGCGGGGTGCGTCCGCGAATTCTGTTCCGATGTCAATGGAACAGTGCAGCAGGGCTGTCTTGAATCGGTTCTGTTCTGGTCTTCTGGAGGGGGGATCGCAGGAATTCTCGCAACGCTGGGTTGGGGGTTTTGCGAGTCGAGTGTAGTGTACGTACTAGATGCAGCTGACTGACTGCGTAGAGCGATTTTTGTCTTCTACACTTGGACTGTTGGTGTGGTTAACCTTAACCAATCAGGCATCTCATTGCTTGTTCTGTCATCGTTTCCTTGCCCCTGATAGGAGGAGTACCCGTCAGTTACCTGGCATCTGTTTCACTGCTCCTTAGCTGAATTTCTGCCTGTTTCACCGCGTGTTATTTCCGGCCACCGAAAAGAGCCGAGCCATGAGGCCGGAGGTTCCATCCTTCCCGTGGTCGTGGACCATGGGAGCTTAGACTGATGAACTTCAGCGGGGACCCCGTTGACACAGCTTCTGGGAGTGGGGACGGCGGCTCAGACTGAACTTTGCTCCCTCTCTCTCTTTATTTTTTTTCCCTTTTCGACGACGGCTTGTTTTTTTTCGCCTCGTTTAGTTTCCAAAGTCGGGGGTGGCCGACTCTGCACAGTGCCACCCCCGACACTGTAGCACTTTTTGTTTTTTAGTGGTAATAATTGTCCAAATTTTGATTAATTAGACTCAAAATGTTCATCTCGCAAAGTACAATAAAACTGTGCAATTAGTTTTTGATTTCATCTATATTTAGTACTCCATATATATGCCGACATTTTGATGTGATGGGAATCTTCTTTTTGCATAGTGGAATTTGGGGGTGAATTTTGGAATCTAAACAAGGCCTTTCTCTCTCTCTGTCCCCGGCTGTAATGAACAGCGCCGTACCGACGGAAAAGACTGCTCCTTTAACGCAGGCAGGGAGATCCGTGTCTGGCGCGCCGGCGGCGCAGGCTTTTTAATGCACGCCCGCGGCCCACCCTGCACCCAGCCAGCCAGCCGGCGGCGAGGGGCACGGCACCGGCAGAGTGCCACGCTGGTCGCCGGCTACTGCTAGGAGTAGTACGACGCCGCCACACGCCTACCCCGCCGCTCCTGCTACTGTCACCTCGCTGTCCGGCTCTGTCTACAGCAAACTGGCAAGGGAGCTGTCTGTCTTCTCTGCCGTGTTCCTATCCCCATCGCAGGCAGGACGGCGGGATTGCTGTAGTCCTTGCTTCGACCTGACATGGCTGCGGCGGGGCGGCCAAAGCCTGCCTTGCCTTGGGATCCCACACTGGGTTTAAGGAAGCTTCGCCCCTGGTGTCAAGCTCATGTGGATTACTGGTCTCATGTATGCTGATAGAATACCTTGCAGAGGAGAACAAATGTTTTAGAGTAACACCAATGTAGACCAACACGAGCTGCAGGTTTCTGCTGCTATACGTAGGCTTTGAGCAACCAAAACAGCTATTTCCATCACATGTAGTAGAAGGGGTGCTGGACACGCCGCACAACAACATTATAACTAGGAGCCTTTCTTTTCTCTCATGCACCTTTTCTCTCCTCAAACCTATTGTTCCATCACATGTAGTAGAAGTGGTGCTGCTTTATCTGGACGGGCAACACAACAATATACTAACTAGGAGCCTTTCTTTTCTATTACGCACCTTTTCTCTCTCCTCAAACCTTTACTTTTCCTGACCAAGCCATCCGGACACACTCCCAAAACCACCTCCCTGCCTTCTCTCTACGTGGTGTCCAAGACTACGTGGTCTTACGAGGCTAACAACTTCGTTTGTGTGTTTGTGGCCGGTCTTATCTAAAAGTTATGCCTTATCTAAAATTTATATGTATATATGTATACTTCCTAGAGTGCGTTGAGGCAAAAGAGTTTCACCATTTTGACAAAAGGTGAGCTAGTTGAGAGGGAGGAGGAATGAGCAAAAGGTGAAAGGAGCCATTTTTGACCTCAAGAGTAGTTTGTGTTGATCTGTTGCGTTTCTTCTATGTCTACGTGGAGGCAGTTTTCAGTTGAAGTCATCAATGTTATAAGCTTGAGTTGGGGAAGCCCTTAGCTGCCTCAAGCATCATTTATATATCGAACAGAGGGAGTATATGGCTCGAAGCCATACCAATTATCAATAAAGTAGAATAGGGATGGAGAACAAGTGTTTTAGAGCAACACTAATGTAGACCAACACGAGCCGGAGGTTCGAATAAAAAGTTGCTGCCATATAATGAATAGTTATTGTTTCAATGCATGTAGTAGAAGAGGTGTTGTTTCATCTAGGACACATGGCACCACAACATGACTAAGAGCTTTCCTTTTTTTTTTCTCACGCACCTTATTCTCTCTCCTCGAACCTTTACTTTCATTGACCAAGCCACCTTGACACACTGCGAACCACCCTTCCCCCGCCCTCTGTCCTCCACGTGGTGTCCAAGCCTACGTGGCCATTTGAGGCTAATACTCATGTTGGTGCACTGGAGTTGGCCGTATCTGAAGGTAGATCTTATCCAAAAGTTATACATATTTCCTAGAGCACATCCGGGGCAAAAGAGCTTTACTGGTTTGACAAAATCTAAGCTAGGTGAGAGGAAGGAGGGATGAGCGAAAGGTAAAAGGGACTATTTTTACTACAAAAGTAGTCTATGTCAACCTGTTCTGTTTCTTCTTTGTCTACATGGATGCCAGTTTTTAGTTGAAGCCAACGATGTTATTAGCTTGCGTTGGAGAAGCCTTTATTAGTTGCCTCAAACATCATTTATTTTCGGAATAGAGGGAGTATATGGCTTCGAGCCATACCAATCAATTATTAATTAAGAAGGATAGGGGTGGGGAACTAATGTTTTATGGCAACACCAACGTAGACCAACACAAGCTAGAGGTTTGAGTAAAAAAGTTGCTACCATATAGGCTTTGAGCAACTGAAACAACTATTGTTCAATGCATGTAGTACAAGGGCTGCTGCTTCATCTGGGACACGTGGCATGGCAACATGACTACAAGCCTTCCTTTCTCTCATGCGCACCTTCTTCTCTCTCCTCAAACCTTTACTTTCTCTGACCAAGCCACCTTGACACACTGCCAAACCACCTTCCCTCGTCCTCTCTCCTCCACGTGGTGTCCGAGGCTACGTGGTCCTATGAGGCTAACAACCATGTTGGTGCATTGGGGTTGTCCTTATCTAAAAGTTATACATACTTCCTGGAGTGCGTTGGGGCAAAAGAGTTTCACTGGTTTGACAAAAGGTGAGGTAGGTGAGAGGGAGGAGGGATAAGAAAAGGTCGAAACAGACCCTTTTTGACCTCAAGAGGAGTTTGTGTTAATCCGTTCCGTTCAGTGGCGGATCCATGATAAAAATTAAGGGGTGGCTAAGTTCAAACTGTTCAGAAGACACGTATCTATGATTTTAGCAAAACTAATTCTCTTCCTGCCGTCATCTGCAACCTCAAGCTTCTCCTAACCTTCTCCCATGGCTAAAATTTCAAGGGGGCCTCCATGGGCGCGACCGCGGCAGGGGAGGCTTGAGCCCCCCAGCCCCGGTGGCAGATCTGGCCTTGGTTCCGTTTCTTCTATGTCTACGTGGAGAGCCGTTTTAGTAGAAGCCAACAATGTTATTAGCTTGTGTTGGGGAAGCCCTTAGCTGCCTCAAACATCATTTATATTTTGAATAGAGTGAGACCAATCAATTGTCAATTAAGAAGGATAGTGGTGAGTATTTATCAATTAAGAAAGATAGGAATGATCGGATGAGAGGTTCCAACACTGGTTGGCGTGGGCATACTGGCCAAGCAATCTAGTGGTTTTCGCTCATTTATGTTGTTTAATATTCCATCTGTCTCAAATATAAGGACTTCTAAAAAGTTTATCATAAATTAAACAATATATGAGGAAATTCCATCACATCTCTCATTAAACATCTTGGTCAGCTCCAGATTGGTTTAATTTATGGTGGACCAGCTCCTAATTGGTCCTCGTTAATTAACTTGTCAGGTGGGATCTTGTGGTTTCTTCAAGTTTTCATATTTTGGGAAAAAAATAAATATATAAGTACTTGTTTTTGGAAGGAATGATTACTCCATAAGTGAGTAGCCAAATCACGATGTTTGGAGGCTAGCATCCTCTAAGGAACTGATTATTTGGATGCCGTTGTTTTAGAATACTATGATATCAAGCAACTATTGTTTTATAAACCTAAGGCATGTACAACTGTGGTTTAGAAAAAGCAAGTTTCGAATGGAGTTTCTAAAACTCCAAAAAAACTATAGCTTTAGCAATACAGTGGTTTGGAAAAATTAAAGGGCTGTTGGATCCAAACACATGGCAACATTCAAAAACCAAACTAGTTTGCAACAGCACAATATTTTTCGAATATATACTCTAATAATACTTTGTATCCAAATATGGCCTTTGTAAGTGCAACTTGTTTAGTGTTTGGGAAGGGCAGCAGTTCTCCACGATGATGTAGGATTCACTGATTGTAAAACTATTTCCTGTCTCTAATATAATGATGCATATTTTTCTGCGTATTTCGAGAAAAAAGCACCTTCTTGTAGGAAACGGCAACCTGCTATGTTCCTCCAGGATTTTGTGGTTTTGCCACACTTGCGGTTTGGTTTGAGTGAGCAGTAGGGTATAAGTCAGTACATGTGTGTGGCAAGTTTTAGTACCATCTGCTCTCACAATGTTGATCTACTCGTTGCATCTGTGTTGTGATGTGCCTATAGCCTCTTATGTAGTCATCTCGTCTGATGTGTAATTGTGTTCAATTTCCTTTATTGATCAATTCGGTGCTGTGCAATTTGTTCTAATTCTTGAATACCTTTCGTTCGTTTTAATTCTTGAATACGTAGTCCTTTCTGTGATGCTGTATCTGCCGTCCTTATTGCTAAGCTTTGTAAATCATGATTTCTTTTATAGCCACATGATGTGGACCTGACGCTTTACATTTTCTCATGTTTTTTTTGGCAGTTTTATCACCATCGAATCATACTGTGGCTATGTGGAGGTGTCATCCTACATGGTGATAGGTTTTCTTAGTACATAGCAGCTTGAGGAAAATGTCCAATTGCGATGGACAGGATGACATATTCTTGGAGACATCTGATGATATAAGAAGTTCAACATATTTTTCAGCTAGGTGCAGCACAAGTGACCAATTATCAGCATCATGGGGACCTGAGGATGAGCTCTGGACAAGTGAATTGATGAGTGTCAATGAAAGGCGGCACAGATTCCTGATTGGGATGGGCTTTGTTAAACCTATTCCTACTGGAATCACCTTTTCGCAGTGGCAGGGAGAAATTTTGGCTGATCGTGCATTTCGTGACCTGGAGGAGAGAATTAATAGCATCTGTTCTTCATATCGTCCGTCTTTTTCTCATTGTGCATCAGCACCAGATAGTACTAGGAACAGTGTTGTGCTTCATGAAAGCGAGCACCATGAACTGACCGGAATACTTGATGAGGTTGGAACAGACAGAATCATGAATATAAACCAGTCAGAAGGTTTTCTTAGTTTCTCTCAGCTTGTTCATGAGTTCTTGCAGAAGGGCAGTGGTCGTGGTCCTGCAAGGGGAATGAATGTAGACTTTAGTGAGAAGCAAAAGGATCCCAAGAGCTTTTGTGGAAGGTTCACAAGAAAGAAGGGAGAAGATATAATTTGTATGCCTGACACGCGTATGAAAAGCCTGAAGACAGGCACATTGTTTACAACAAAAGTTGATCAGCAGAACAAAAAGTGGATGGACTTCTCTGCTCTCTACATGTGCCAAGAAATACATGCCCACGGGGGTTCAATCAGGGTCATGAAGTTCAGTACATCTGGGTGCTATTTAGCGAGTGTTGGCGAAGACTGCATTGTGCGCATTTGGATGGTACAAGAAGTTGAATCCTCTCCTGATTTGTACATCAGAGAGGCACCTGTCAAATCCATGGACAGAAATAAGGGCCTGAAAATGAAGGTGGGAAAAGGCCAGAGACGTGCTCTTGCCATAATACCCAAGAAAGTTTTCAACATTGCAGAGACACCACTGCATGAGTTTCATGGTCACACAAGTGATATCTTGGATATGACATGGTCAAAATCAAATGTAAGCTTTTCTTTATCCTGTATGCTTTGATCACTCATGTCACATGTGAGAATTAAGTGAAAGTAATACATGCATGTGAAGTTCTGCTAACAACTTTACATTCATATCTATCAAATCATATAACTGAGTTCTAGTCTCTGTATCGAATTTTCTGTGAAAACTGACTATTTAACATTTCCTGCAGTTTCTCTTGACTTCATCTAAAGACAAGACTGTACGCATGTGGAAAGTTGGCTGTGATGACTGTCTAGCAGTATTCAAGCACAGAGACTATGGTATGCACAAACATTTAAAACAAATACCATACAGCCTTCGACATCTACAGTAAAGTCTCTGTATTTGTATAGCCTTTAGTTTCTTTTTTTGCATCTAGCTCTGTACCAGGTTTGGTATGGTAAAGATGTATATATATATTTTTTTTTCAATGGCTCTAGTCTAAATAAAGTCATGATTTGAAACTGATATCTTTCTTCTTTATGATGAATTTGCCAACAGTAACATGCATTCAATCCAATCCGGTTGACGAAAGATACTTCGTTAGCGGCTCAATAGACGGTAAAGTCCGTGTTTGGGATGTTTCAGAGAGGCGAGTAGTTGACTGGGCTGATACAAAGGATATCATAACTGCTGTTTGTTACCAGCCAGATGGAAAGGTTGAAACCTGATCAAAATGCTACTGAAGTTTTACTGTTTCCCACTAGTTGGGTGCTAACCCAGGCATTTCTTCCCTCCTCAGGGTCTTATTGTCGGAATCGCTTCAGGGAGGTGCCGGTTCTATAACCATGCAGGTGCACCAGCCATTTCTGATGTTTACGTGTTTGTTCATGGAAACGATTATTGTGGTATTGCAGTCTATAGCTCCTAACCAGGCAAATTGAATTGAATATAGGTGAAAACGTGGAACTGGAGAAAGTACTGAAGGTAACGAAGAAGAAATCTGCTGGTAGACAGATCACCAGCCTTCAGGTTAGCTGTTCTGGTTCAGTCAATGTGTTTTTCTCCTCCTCATAAGAAACATTTGCTCAATCGGTTCTGCCTCGCAGTACTCAAACGGTGATCCTGCTGGGATCATGATCGCATCAGCAGGTTCTAAAATTCGTGTCTCTGACGTAGGAGCTAAGATCAACCGAAAGTTTGAAGGTTAGATTTCCTGCCAGTCCCAGACTCTCTTGGTTAAAACAGTCGAGACGGCTGTTGCCTGTTAGTACTAGTCCTAGGCTAGGCACACCACAGCTCGTGCGAATTTACACATTGTTATTTGGTCCCCGTTGCAGGACGGCGAGGCTCCAAGGTCCTGGTACCGCCATCTCTGACCTCCGACGGCCAGTACCTCGTCTCGGCAGGTGCCGACTCCAACGTCTACATCTGGAACTTCGACCGACCAGCAGCGGGCAAAAGCACCCCCACCAGAGGAGCAAGAAGAGTTCGTTCCTGCGAGCACTTCTTCTCGGAGGGCGTCACGTCCGTGGCGACATGGCCGGGGCTGCTGCAGCAGCAAGACGATCTCCAGTCGTCGGAGAAGGGGGCCACCCCCACGCTTTGCCGCGACCGCGAGTTCTGCTCGTTCGGGACGTGGTTCTCGGCAGATGGCGCGAGGGGCGCCGCGACGTGGCCCGAGGAAAAGCTGCTGCCGTCCCTCAAGTACGTCAACTGTGCCGGGATGGACGAGTGCAGCACCAAGGTGTCGGCCGCCTGGAACAAGGTCGTCGTCACCGGCGGCCGCGACGGGGTCATCCGATGCTTCCACAACTATGGACTGCCAGTGAAGCTGTAGGCTTGCGAGATCAGAGCTGCATGCTCGTCGAGTTTCTGATTGATATATGTGGAAAAGAGCTGGCGACTGCCGGCCTAGCCATTACTGTGTCTTGTACTGTACATTCCATGGAAGTTCTAGGATGAGGCTGTACATTGGTTTGCTTGCTTTGGTGCAAAACAGCAAAAGAATGAGTCGTTAATTAACAGGGATCCTGGTACATTGAGCTGAGCATGGAGTTTCCAAATGGTTTGCTTGTAGCGGGGAGCCTAGTCGATGTTCAAGCCGTTATAGTTTTTGTAACCATCTGTGTTTTTATGTACTTTTTTTTAATAAAAAAAGTGTGCTATCGTGTGTGATGCGTGTAGCAATTAGATCAAAACCTTGTCACTTTTTCTCTCTTTATCTGTTTCAAAATCGTAATTTAAATTTTTTGAATTAAAACTTTGCATAGCATGTTGTGACCAAAGTTTTAAAATATTAAAACAAATTCTATTTTTTTTACCAAAAATAAGATGAGGTTCAACTTGAACTAACTACACTTTACCTAGTAACTCAACCTTCTCTCTCTCCACCACACAATGAAAGTTTCCTAAACCCATTGTTATACATCACATATCTTGTAGCATGCATGGAGTGCTTGATCTCAGTTTGGTTTTTATTTTGAACTAGTATAGGGCCCGTGCTAACACTACAATAACATTCCATTAAGCGAGTCCCTAGAGAGGAGATTATAGAAATGATTCAAAGAGCATGAAAGAATTAATTAAGGACCTATTTGGTATGGCTCTGCTCCATGTTTTTTAGCGTCACCCTTTGTTTTCTAGCCAAACAGATGCAGTTCCACAAACTCTGCTCAAGGAAAAAGTGGAGTTAAGAGAACACCTAGAGAGATGCTCTAGAAACTCCAGTTTTTATGGAGCTGCTCTGCTGTAGAGTTTGTGGACCAGAGTTGATAGAGCAGTCCTAAACAGGCCATAAAATCCTCCCAAAAAAGAATGATGCATGTAGTTATTGAACTGTTCATTAACTAAAGACATGGCTCCAAGAACTAAAAGACATGCCTCATCTAAAGGAGTTCCTGCAGCGCTGTCGCAACGTAGTTTATTTTTCAAAAGCCCGTTTATGACTAGCATTAATAAGAGGAGAGGCAGGTAACATGTACAACTACTTGTTGTTTGGTTCACTGAATCTAGAAGATCAGATTGAACAGAGTTTTTGTTTGGTTGACTACACTAGTGGTATATGCCATATTAAATTAAAATAAAAAGTACTAGGATAATATTTATTTTACTTAAATCGATTGTATGATACTTATTTTTTACCTTATTAAGTCTTAATTTACTTTGAAATATATTCATATGCCTATGCTAATCATATGCTAATATATCATTAATCTGCTAATACTCTGCATCCCACGAGTCTGACTCTGAAGAAACGGATCTCATTCTCGTTCCTAGGGACCCAGGCTTGCTGGACCCTTTTGCATGCCATGGGACAGGCCCAAACCGTCACCGAAGCAACCAAACGTAGCACACCTATATCGGCGGAGCCTCGTTGACGCACATACAGGAAACCAAATACGCCCTTGTGGCAGAACCGTCCGGTTTAGCCCGCTTTCGAAGGTATTTGTCTACCACTAGACACTAAATACCTTGAAAGGAAGCTAAATCGAACAGTTCCGTCGAGCACACCTAACGGGAGAACTCGAAACAATCCACGTTTTACATCTAGGATCCAATAATGAGTACAAGCTTACGATCCTGAGTCCATTTCATACAACAAAGTATCTCAGAAATTCTTTATTACATTACCAAAGTTCAGAGTGCGATAATTAAACAGCGGAATTAAAATAAACATCCAGCGGAACGATATAAGGATCCGTCTGTGCCCACCAGAAGAATCCTCCACACAAAGGCTAGCTTCTCAAGGTGCACCTGCAACAGGGGTAAATAAACCCTGAGTACACAACGTACTTGCAAGACTTACCCGACTGGGAATATATATTTCCTGACTCTCAAGGAATATGATAGACTTTATGGCTTCTGGGTTTCTTGTTTGCGGAAAGCAATACTAAGAGTGTATCCTTATTTCATTAGATTCTTAGCAGCCATATTTAATTACTTGTTCAACATCCTATGTAAGCACGTGTTCTAATTCCAAGCAACAGTTGAGCAATCAGAACTATTTTATCATCTTTCTTATGCCAATTCTTACTACGGTGCCAGAGTGCAGTCAAGCCATACCGTCACGCAGAAACAGCGATTTGCGAATCAATATGCCCAGCTGGGTGCCCCGAAAACACACGCCTCACTTGCACCCTAGGTACAAGCAAGACTAACCCATTCCACTCCTATCAAGGGGTCCAGGTCCCCGTCCAAACTGGGACTCCAAGCCCCCAACACTGCAGGCTCAGCCTCAGTGCGGTGCTTAGACCTCTACCTAAAACCCACCCCTAACAGTCGGTCCGGAAAGAGCTGGAACCCATGACAAGAGAGCAACAAGTCTTCCCGCTCTCATAAGTAAGTATGTGCTCAGGACAATATATCTGTGACTTGACCGGGAGTCCAGTGCAACGATCGGTCCTTAATCGACACGGACAGGAAAACAATGTAACCAAGCTAAGCCCCGTGGCCGCGGGACATAACCTGTTACACCCACCAGAACCCAACCACATCTCTGTCCGGTCACCATTTCCTTTCTATCATTTTATCATGAGTGTAAATTTTCACCTACTTGTGAGTAACAGCAAGTTACCCACGCTACCGATAAACCTAAGCATAGCAGCTACACGATCCTGTACTAGTATGACTCATAGGTAGATATATATATGCATGTGGGTTCCATAAAATTCCTGTAACGTAAATGCACAACAACTATATATATAGTGATTTGTAAAATAAGGGTTATGCACCGGGGCTTGCCTTGGGCAGGTGGTGCAGCAGCAAAGTCAGTGGTCAGTGGCTCTGGGACTCCCTCCTGCACGAGAACCTCCTCCTCGTACTCCTCCACGATCTCCTCGTAGTCCTGTTCCTCCGCGACCATGTAGTCAACTATCTCGTGATCTACATGCATGAATTGATGACATGACTTAATGCAAAGACAACAAAAGCTCTTAAAAATACACAACTACTAAGCTAATTAACTAACTCTAATGGCTAACATGCTAAGCTATCCATTACTTCTACTAAGCAAGAACTAGCTAGCCTAATATTTTCTACTAACTAAAATACATTTCATGATAAATAGATAAATTTAGTTGAGCTCTAGAGACGAAGAAAATGACATGGACAGATAATTCTTGATTTTCAATGAATTTAGGAAAAAGAATCAACGGAATTGGAGTTCGTATGGTGGAGATATTGGTTGCGCAAATAGCTGTTAATAATTTCTAAAAAAATAAAGAAACTTAATTAGCTCATGGCTTTTTCCCATGACTTGCTCATGAATGAGGTCTTTAATCAAAGGAATAATGAAGACGAATGGCGCTGCTAGGGAGAAACAGAGGAAGTACAAGGACTCACGGGATACTTACCGCAGTCGACTGATGCTTCGATAGAATCAGCTTACATAGACAAGAACAAAGAAACTTGATTAGGGAGGAAGAGGTGGACAACAAAGTCTGGCGAGCTCGCGATCGCGAGACGTCTCCTTTTAAGGACGAGAGACGCAGGGACGCTCGCGCTGAAAAAGAGTCCGATGTGCGCGACCATCGTGAATCAGGTTCGTAGCATACAGGTGACAGACTTTTGCTCTGACGAACACCAACTCCCACGTGAACAGTAATTCTATGTGCTACAGTGTTTCTGCGCTGCTACAGTGAATTCTGTGTTGCTACAGTGCATTCCTGGCGCTACAGTTCCACTGCAGTGACATTGCGTGCTCTCTGGTTTTCTTTCGCGGAGGCAGCGCGACGTGTGGGCGGGGCGATGTTGATTTTTGCAAAGCACGGTGGCTAATTAAGTATTAACTAACGCGTAAGCTGTGCGTGGTGTCCGCTACTGCCACGGTTGGTTGTTGCCGTGTGCGTGCTGCGCGGGCATGCCTTGCGAGTGTGCTGTGAGCGCAATCAGAGAATTTTAGAAAGAAAATGAATTGCTAGCGCTGGAGTTGGATCAGGATGACAACAGTTAGTTGAACTGTGCTGAGGAATATTTGGACAAGGAATTAAATTAGAGCTCAAATTGAGAATTAGTGCAACAAAATTTAATTTCTCATTTTGCCATAAACAATAATACATAAACATGATGCTCATGACATGGTTTAGTGATTTGTTAACGCGGTAACACCGAGGGTGTTACAGCTCTACCCCCTAAAAGAAAATCTCGACCCGAGATTTCACGTGCCTAGTGTGAGAAAAGAGATAGAAATAAATTTTTAATCTCGATAATTACATTGATGAGCTAGGAAGGAGATGAGGATAATTCTTGAAAATATAACTCTTAAGTTCCCAAGTAGCTTCGTCTTCCGAGTGATTCTGCCATTGGACCTTGTAAAATTTCACCACATTGTTTCTAGTCACTCTTTCTTTTTCATCCAAAATTTTGACGGGATGCTCCACGTAAGAAAGATCAGGTTGGAGAGGAAGCCCTTCAACCTCCACAACTTCTTCAGGGACCCTCAAACATTTCTTCAGTTGAGACACATGAAACACATTGTGGACTGCAGATAAAACATCTAGGAGTTGGATGCGATAAGCAACTAGGCCACACCGTTTCAAAATCTTGTAAGGTCCAACATAGCGAGGAGCTAGTTTTCCACGGACACCAAATCTATGCACACCTTTCATGGGAGACACTTTAAGATACGCATAATCACCAACTTCAAATTGCAAAGGTCTTCTTCTCTTGTCTGCATAAGTTTTCTGTCGGGTCTGGGCTGCTTTCAAATGACTCCGAATAATTCCGACTTTCTCTCTAGCTTCTAGGATAAATTTAGGTCCGAAATAACCACGGTCTCCTACTTCAACCCAGTTGAGTGGTGTCCTGCATTTCTTGCCATACAAAGCCTCAAAAGGCGCCATTTGGATGCTTTCTTGATAGCTATTGTTGTAAGAAAACTCAGCCAATTTCAAACATTCATCCCACTTCTTAGGAAAAGAAATGACACAAGCTCTCAACATATCCTCCAGCACCTGATTGACCCTTTCTGTCTGGCCGTCGGTCTGCGGGTGATAAGCTGAACTTCTAAGAAGGTCGGTTCCAAGACACCCCTGAAGTTGAGCCCAAAAGCGGGACATAAAAACTGACCCACGATCAGAGATAATGTTGGGCATTCTTAACGTCACTACCAAAAGTAGACTTAGTTTTCTAATTCTGATAACGGCGCCAAAAATGCCAAACCTATCCCTCATGCCACTTAAGCCAAGTTGTCATCCCCAGCATGACATGAGAGATGCGGTATTGAAATATGCATTTGCTCATCAAGATAAATAATAAAAGGGATCTGCAAGCGCACAGATTAATACCGATGTAGCATTTTAACCGGGAAGTATTCCAGGTATCGTTATTTATATTTTTACCACTGGGAAGGGATTTCTAAGTATCATGGTTGATAATGGAATGAGAATATGGAACTGAGTACACATCATTGCATGTATAACCGAGAGTATTTATCAATCTCTTTATACAGGTATAAATGTCACATTAAGTAAAGGTAAAGTGATAATGGTGACAAAGATAATTAATCTGATCAGCTAGCCACATATAATAATGATAAGCACCTCAACAGATATTCTAGCAAGTCATTAGCATGGAATTAGGATGAACTACAAAGATATTCCCTAAGTTATTATTAACTATAAAGTCTAGCATATCATAGTTAGTGCAATTATACTTGGCAATCATGGTGAGAAAAGACTATATCCATGCATAGTGAATATTAGCAAGGAAGATGAAGAACATAGCAATCACTCCCCTGTAATAGTGTTGCTCTGCCTGCCCTATACACGAGAGGGGGACTATATAAGAATCAACGAAGCTGTCACTATCGCGAACTACCCCACAATCCGGCATATAGGGTGCAATCGCAGATAAATACGGTATAGACACCACGTCTACACAATAGTTATCATTCACCCACTGTACACATGGATAAACGCTATACGATCCTAGGCATGTATATAATTCCAATCTAACTAAGCCAAGCATATAACTATGATAAACTAAGAACAATATAATTGCAAATATAATCAAGTAGAGCAAAGTCATAACCAATATATTGAAATAGAACAAAGTCATATTCATAATATTGAAGAACAATGATGAACAATTGAAGAACAAGAGAGGAATTACCAAGAATCCTCTTGACAGATCCGGGAACCAATCGAAGATTGACTCCTTCTAGTTCTAATCCTATGTAGCTATGCTAACTAGAGATCTAGTTGATGTGGTGGCTCTAAGGCTTGATCAGAGGCTCTCCTCCTGAATTAGGGTTTGAAGTATGAGACGAGGGCCTCTCCTCTAGGGTCAGGGGCCTTGCTTATATAGCCCTTTCGGATGAATCTGGGCCGTTGGATCAAACCGACATTGATCGTGCGGTTTTCCTTGATCCTCTAGGTCGGTGGAGCATAATCCTCGAGGCGGAGCCTGATTGGCTGAGCCAGCAGGGCGGGCGCCCTGTCCCCGGCTCTGTTACACCTCCCGTTCGTTCTCGTGGCTTCTGGACTCTTCTAGATGTAAGATAATTACGTGTTCGGTTAATATCCCGTCATTAATCCGACATGTGGGCCTTTCTTCCGTATTTCCTGATAACCCCCTACAGAAATAGATAAACAGCAAAACTCGTGGAATTCTGTCAGATAAAACCCTAAGTCTAGGTGTTGGTTTCATTTGGATCCTTTTCTCTATTTATTTGATAGTTATAATTGATACTTAAGGACCGTCAACAAACTCCCCCAAGCTTACCTCTTGCTCGTCCTTGAGCAAGGAGAGACTCAGTAGTTGCTGAAATGCCTTTGAATTTTGACGGTACACATGCTTTCAAATAGAGTCTCATCTCTGAGTTAAAGTAAACTGTCAAGACTTAAAACTTACTCATTATACCTTTCACCATGGGGCTTGCAACCGTCACCTTTGTCTTGAGCGGTTAAAAGATAGAACAGTCTAGTCAAGCGCCATGTCTCTTATTCTTGATTAGCTATAGCTCTTGGAGTTTTTTTGCAGATTTTCAAATAAAACTCAGAGATTCCTTGTATGACTCTCTCAGGTCTCTCTTTTGTGGTATTTCTGGATCCTCACCAAAGCAGTAATGGTGTCTGCCTTCTCTCAAAGCAAAGTATGTAGTATTTGTGGTATAAGGCAGAGTAACATTGCCTTCTCTCTCATCCTATTCTAATAAGGCTTTTGATATCTGGAGCTCATCGGTGGGAGATAAAGTATACATACTTACAAGACATTTATTGCATAGTCAAACCATGGATCCAGAGAAACAAGCCAATAAGTCAAATCAAGATGTGCATGTGTGGCGAATAAATGGTGTATGGTGGTAGTGATGATAACAATGATGAAAGTCTAATTCTACTTTTGCTCTTTTTGAGGGGATACGTACCTTTCTTGCTTTTAAAGCTCTTGAGGAGAATGAGGTGCTCTATATTTTCTTTTTTTCCCTCTCAGGTGGGTATCTTGTACCCCTAATTCTACTGTCAGACACTTGTCCATTTTTTCCTCTCTTCTCACATTTTTTTTCATCGAGGTTCCGAGCACTTGCTCCTTTTTATTTCCTCGTATCTTTTTTTCTTTTCGAGGTTCCGGGCACTTGCCCCTTTTTATTTCCTCGTATAGAGCACTCATCTCCTTAGAACAATATAGCAAGTGGTAGTAACCAAAATAGCTTGAGCATTTATTTCACAGGGGATAACAAGAATGGGAAAATATTTTTGGCTATTCTCTCCCGGATTAGGAGTAGAATAGTTTTATGTGGATCTGGAGATGAGAATGAGTGGATATATGTGGATGCGTACTTCCGGAGTAGAAGCAGCATGTACGAGTGATCGTGCAAGTGAATCTTGATTTTAACCGCATGACAAGCTCCTAAGGGTCTACACAGCTTGACTACACTCAATGCTCATAAGCAGTAAAAAGTAAAGGTATGGCTTAAAGTCTAGCAAGCATGTATGTATGGCTGTGGTAGGAACTTAAACTCTCATCATACAGGAACTCATCATGTAGCATTTTAAGATTTTCAAAGATAAAATTCTTCAGAATTCTAGCATCTCTAGGAATAGATAAACAGCAGCTCAACCTTCCCATATCATATCCGTTAACAACTTAGACTTTAGATCAAGTTCTCTTCCCACAAGTTCAGGTTTAGAGCAAGCTTTAAATGATAACAGTTATGTCTAAACTTAGAGAGAGGACTTCAAATTTGAAAGTTAGGCAAAGCAACTATTCATCATATCCATGCTAGAGTTTTATTATTATCTAGATTCAGTTTAGCATAGCCACTTTATTTATTTATTAAAACACACTAAGCAAAAGATATAGGTATATATATAAGCTCAAAATCTTTATTTGGTTTTTTTTTTCATAGTTATGTATATTTTTATTTTTATAGGGTAGAAGTATATATAAATATAAAGATAAAGATAGAAATACTTAGCAAGATAATGGAGGTGCTCTCCCCCAAGCTGGATCTTGACATAATCTCTTCTGATGTAGCTAGCAGATGGCGGAGATGTATTTGAAAGTCGGCAGCACCCTGACAGCGATTAGAATGTCCTCCGTCTGCTAGTCTCCTTGAATTCTGTGAAGCTCAAATAGACAACAAAGCTTTGTGGAACTGATTAAGTGTTAGAATAAATATCTAGCCTTTATCATGCTGAGCCTCCTTGATTTTTTTTATGTTTTTTTTCTTTTATAAAGCAGAAGAAAATATTTATGTATTTATTATATATATATATTTTTTATGCCACCACAGTGAATGTACTTATGGGTTTTATGCCACTCGCATACTCACATGGGGCTTTAGGGTTTTTAACATTTTTATTTTCCTTTTTAAGATAGTATGAATATGATTAACTAAGCAAACTATTTAAGATAAAGTAAATAATTAAAAGGAAAGGATAACTACCAAGTTACCTCTTGGCAAGGCGTTCGGTGTTTTTAAGTCCTCCGAACGGGACTCTTATTCGTTCAGTCGTCCTGGGACTTGGTGGATGGCGTAGTCGGTGGTTCCGGCGGCGCCTCCTCTTCATGTACAACTGTCTTTTCTTTCCATACCTGTCTCGGTGCTTTGGTCTCCTCAGGACAGTGTTGGTTGAGTGGTATGTCTTCAGATCTTACCACTTCTCCTTCATAATCTGCCCATCCGTCCTTGATGACCTGTTGCTTCTGATTGTGGTTACGCCGCCTTCTTCTTGTCCTGATCTGGTTGGATTCTTCAAATACATAGTTAGGGTCAGTAAAGTAAAGACATACCTTCTCAGAGGGGAAGTGCATGTGGACTTCTCCAGTTCCAATGTAAATGATTGCTTTGACAGTACTTAGGAATGGTCTTCCAAGGATGATAGGTGGATCATATTCATCTTCTCCCATATCAATAACCTGAAAGTCTGTATGGACAAAGTGATCGTCTATCTTGACAGGGACGTCAGTTATTGTACCTTCGACCTGTTGGAATATCTGATCTGCCATCTGGAGCTGAATATATGTTGGGTTTAAGGGCATGGTTCCGAACAGAAGTTCATAGGTGACCTTGGCCATTATGTTGACGCCCGACCCAGTGTCGCAAAGTGTCTTGTAGAAGTGGGACCCATTAATGGAGCAATAAATGCTTGGCATACCTGGGTCGTCCTTCTTAGGCAAGAACAGTGACTTGAGTTGGCGATCTTGACCTTTGTGTACGGCAGTGACCATCTTAGCTGTCTCGGTCCATACTTGCTTCTTGCTCTTGTTCCTCCTGTTGGTCCTCTTCCTTGGTTCATATTGGGGTTGCTCTGGGATTTGTGCGGTCTTGTTCTTGAAGGAAAACGTTTCCTTCCTCCCCTTGATGTAGAAACTGATCTTGGCAGCACTAGCATAGATGACAGCTCCCGTGGTGTTCAGGAATGGTCTCCCTAGGATGACGGGAGCCCTCTCATCAGAACCGGTCTCTATCACTACGAAGTCTGCTGGAGCGTACGAGGAACCCACTCGGACACAGATGTTCTTCAATATTCCTCTCGGGAAACTCAGTGTCCTATCTGCAAGCTGCAAACACATGGTTGTTTCTAATAATGGTTGTGAAAAGAGTTTTTCATAGAGTACCCTGGGCATGATGTTGACGCTGGAGCCAAAGTCACAGAGTGCTTCTGGGAAGTCTCGCATGCCGATGGAGATCGGGATGACGGGGCGTCCTGGATCGCCTCTCTTGACCGGCAGACGGTCAGTACTTACTTCCACGATAGGGTTACTCCAGTAATCTCCTGCATCAAACATGTCTACAAGATTTGCAGATTCTAGTCCTTCCGGTTGTGATGATATACCGGGTTTAGTAGCAGGAACAGCAGCAGCTATTTGATTCAACTGAGATACAATCATTTTATTAAAGCTAATCTGGTTCTTGATGGCAGTAGAGAAATTATCCATTCTATTATTTATATTTTCTAGTATTTTATTATTAGATGCCAATTTCTTAGACAGGTTATCCATTAGCTTTCCTTGGTTGGACGCTAACTCTCTCAAAGGTGGATAATTATTATTATTATTGAAAGAATTGTTACCTTGGTAATTACCTGAGTAGTTAGGCCTCTGTTGATTCCAACCTTGATTCTGCTGAGGACGGTTGTAGTAGTTGTTGTTATTGTTGATGTAGTTCACGTCCTCCAGCAACTCAGGATAGTGATTGTCCGAGTGTCCAGTACCTCCACACTCCTCACAAGTCATGTGAGAGTCGTAGACGTGCATGACTTCTTTCTTTTCTCCAGCTCGATCATCGAGCTTCTTCATGAGTAGGTCTAGCTTGGCAGACAGCATGTCTACCTCCTTGAGCTGGTGCATACCTCCACCTCTCTTGCGTGTCTGAGTTCTTTCTTCATTCCAACCTTGGTTGGATGCCATCTTCTCCACAAGAGCTGTGGCTTGAGGTATGGTGAGTGATAGGAATGCTCCTCCAGCTGCAGCATCCATGGTTTCACGGGCACTGTTAATGAGCCCATGATAAAATGTCTGCATCAGCAGCCAGCTTTCCATTCCATGATGGGGACATTCTAGGATGTTGTCTTGGAAACGCTCCCATGCTTCTGGAACGGATTCATCATGTTGTTGCTGAAAACTTGTAATCTTCCCACGGAGAGCATTGGTCTTGCCCATGGGAAAGAATTTGGCCAGAAAGTTCGTGGAGCAGAGTGCCCACGTAGTGTTCTTCTCCTTTGTAGCGTAGAACCACTGCTTCGCTCTCCCCAACAGTGAGAATGGGAAAAGGCGAAGTAGTATGGCGTCTCTGGGGACATCAGCCATGGTGAAAGTGCTGCAGATCTCCAGGAAGTGTTGAAGATGAGCACTAGCATCTTCGTGTGGCTTCCCACAGAACTAGTTAGCTTGCACCATGTTGATGAGCCCAGGCTTGAGCTCGAAGTTGCGGTCGATCTCCCCAGCAGGTCCAGTGCGGATGTTGTCCGTAGTGGGAGCTGAGAACTCGCGGATCGACTTGTTCGCCATGGCTTCGAATTCAGTCGACAAATTCCGGATGAAACTTCGGCGGTCTTCGGATTTGGATGAAGCTTTGTGCTGAAGTGTTGACGATGTCTTCTTGAGCTTGGCTCTTGTTCTTCTGAATAAGGCTTCGGGATCGTCAACAAAGTTGTCTGGAAGATGTCTTCTATTCATGCATCACCCTGCAATAAATAATCAAAATGGAAAATACAGGGGTAAAACTGTATAAGAGAATTGATAAGCTCGATCAGATTAGTGATGCAAATAATGACTCAAAGTTCCATATTCATTCCTACTTAGTAATCAACCTTCCCCGGCAACGGCGTCAAAAATGCTTGTTGGGCATTCTTAACGTCACTACCAAAAGTAGACTTAGTTTTCTAATTCTGATAACGGCGCCAAAAATGCCAAACCTATCCCTCATGCCACTTAAGCCAAGTTGTCATCCCCAGCATGACATGAGAGACGCGATATTGAAATATGCATTTGCTCATCAAGATAAATAATAAAAGGGATCTGCAAGCGCACAGATTAATACCGATGTAGCATTTTAACCGGGAAGTATTCCAGGTATCGTTATTTATATTTTTACCACTGGGAAGGGATTTCTAAGTATCATGGTTGATAATGGAATGAGAATATGGAACCGAGTACACATCATTGCATGTATAACCGAGAGTATTTATCAATCTCTTTATACAGGTATAAATGTCACATTAAGTAAAGGTAAAGTGATAATGGTGACAAAGATAATTAATCTGATCAGCTAGCCACATATAATAATGATAAGCACCTCAACAGATATTCTAGCAAGTCATTAGCATGGAATTAGGATGAACTACAAAGATATTCCCTAAGTTATTATTAACTATAAAGTCTAGCATATCATAGTTAGTGCAATTATACTTAGCAATCATGGTGAGAAAAGACTATATCCCTGCATAGTGAATATTAGCAAGGAAGATGAAGAACATAGCAATCACTCCCCTGTAATAGTGTTGCTCTGCCTGCCCTATACACGAGAGGGGGACTATATAAGAATCAACGAAGCTGTCACTATCGCGAACTACCCCACAATCCGGCATATAGGGTGCAATCGCAGATAAATACGGTATAGACACCATGTCTACACAATAGTTATCATTCACCCACTGTACACATGGATAAACGCTATACGATCCTAGGCATGTATATAATTCCAATCTAACTAAGCCAAGCATATAACTATGATAAACTAAGAACAATATAATTGCAAATATAATCAAGTAGAGCAAAGTCATAACCAATATATTGAAATAGAACAAAGTCATATTCATAATATTGAAGAACAATGATGAACAATTGAAGAACAAGAGAGGAATTACCAAGAATCCTCTTGACAGATCCGGGAACCAATCGAAGATTGACTCCTTCTAGTTCTAATCCTATGTAGCTATGCTAACTAGAGATCTAGTTGATGTGGTGGCTCTAGGGCTTGATCAGAGGCTCTCCTCCTGAATTAGGGTTTGAAGTATGAGACGAGGGCCTCTCCTCCAGGGTCAGGGGCCTTGCTTATATAGCCCTTTCGGATGAATCTGGGCCGTTGGATCAAACCGACATTGATCGTGCGGTTTTCCTTGATCCTCTAGGTCGGTGGAGCATAATCCTCGAGGCGGAGCCTGATTGGCTGAGCCAGCAGGGCGGGCGCCCTAGAGACTAGGGCGGGCGCCCTGTCCCCGGCTCTGTTACGCCTCCCGTTCGTTCTTGTGGCTTCTGGACTCTTCTAGATGTAAGATAATTACGTGTTCGGTTAATATCCCGTCATTAATCCGACATGTGGGCCTTTCTTCCGTATTTCCTGATAACCCCCTGTAGAAATAGATAAACAGCAAAACTCGTGGAATTCTGTCAGATAAAACCCTAAGTCTAGGTGTTGGTTTCATTTGGATCCTTTTCTCTATTTATTTGATAGTTATAATTGATACTTAAGGACCGTCAACAGATAATAGTAAGAGGAACTCCATGAAGAGTTACAATGCGGTCAAAGTACAGCTTAGCATACTGCGTGGCTGTATATCTTGTACCCACAGGAAGAAAATGGGTAGACTTTGTAAGACGATCCACAATGACCCAAATAGAATCATGCCCTTTTACTGTGCGGGGCAACCCTGTAATAAAATCCATGGAAATATCCTCCCATTTTCAAACCGGGATAGGCAAGGGCTGCAGAAAACCAGGCGTACGCATATGGTCCGCCTTCACCCTTCCACAAATATCACACTCAGCTATATGCTTAGTGATGTCCTGCTTCATATTTGACCACCAATACAAGTGGCGCAAATCATGGTACATCTTGTTACTCCCCAGGTGAATGGACAACTTGGAACTATGAGCTTCCTCCAAAATCTTTCTTCTGAGCTCACCACTTTTAGGAACCACCAACCGGTTCTTGAACTTCACCACACCTTGTTCATCAATGCTAAAATGAGGACCACGGTCTTCAACCATTAACTTCTTGATCTGAGGAATTTCCAAGGCATCCTGCCTTTGCTCAATAATAATTTGCTCCAATAAATCTGAGACTAGAGCAATATGTGCTAAAACTGCAGAGTGAGAGAGAGGCAAAGACCCTTCATCATCCTGATGTGACTTCCGACTCAATGCATCAGCCACCACATTGGCTTTTCCCGGATGATAATGAACTTTTAGGTTGTAATCCTTGATTAACTCAAGCCATCTCCTTTGTCTCATATTTAACTCGGGTTGAGTAAAAATATACTTGAGGCTCTTGTGATCCGTATAAATATGCACCTTGTTTCCCAATAGATAATGCCTCCAAATCTTTAGAGTGTGCACCACTGCAGCCAGCTCTAAATCATGGGTGGGATAATTCACTTCATGCTTCTTCAGTTGATGGGAAGCATAAGCTATCACCCGTCCCTCTTGCATAAGCACACAACCAAGACCTGTCTTGGATGCATCACAATACACATCAAATGGCCTATCAATATCCGAAATAGGAGCAGAGGTAAGAAATTTCTTCAAAGCTTGGAAGGCTTCCTCACAAGCTGGACTCCACACAAACTTGGAGTCTTTCTGAAGCAACTTGGTCATAGGCTGAGCTATCTTGGAGAAATCAGGAATGAAACGTCGATAATAACCGGCAAGACCAAGAAACTGACGGATCTGATGTACTGATTTTGGAGAATTCCAACTAAGCACATCCTGCACCTTGCTAGGATCTACAGATACACCTTCTAAGGTCAGCACATATCCCAAAAACTGCACTCTATCCAACCAAAACTCACACTTGCTGAATTTGGCATACAACTTGTGCTCACGTAATCGGGCCAGGACTGTGCAAAGATGTTGTGCATGCTCTTCTTCATTCTTAGAATATATCAAAATATCATCAATGAACACCACTACAAACTTGTCCAACTCCGGCATAAAGACTGAGTTCATGAGAGACATGAAAAATGCAGGAGCATTGGTGAGACCAAAAGACATAACTAGGTATTCATACAACCCATACCTAGTGGAGAAAGCTGTCTTTGGTATATCTTGTGGTCGGATTTTAATTTGGTGGTACCCAGAACGAAGATCAATTTTGGAAAACACTTTTGCCCTAGCCAACTGATCAAACAAAGCATCAATGCGAGGTAAAGGATACTTGTTCTTCATGGTTACCGCATTGAGAGGGCGATAATCCACACACATCCATAGAGTGTCATCCTTCTTCTTCACAAAAATAGCTAGACAACCCCAAGGTGAAGAACTAGGATGAATAAATCCTTTCTGTCGCAAATCCTCCAACTGCTTCTTCATTTCTGCTAATTCTGGTGGGGCCATGCGATAAGGACGCCGTGAAATAGGAGCAGTGCCAGGCTCTAACTCTATGGTAAACTCCACATCTCTATCAGGTGGTAACCCAGGCAATTCTTCAGGGAAGACATCAGGAAACTCACCGACCACAGGAATAGAGGCAAGATCAGAAGAAGCTTCAACATTAGCGGCGACTGGTGAAGCAGGAACTGAGGGTATAAGGAGAGACATTCTATCCTCAAAAGAAGAAAGCCGTAACTCAACAACTCTCCTCTTAAGGTCCAAGACTACCCCATAAACCTTCAGCCAGTTCATACCTAGTATTGCATCAATGCCCTGCCCAGGTAGCACCATGAACTGGAGACGGTAAGTGTGAGTGGCTAGTACTAAGCCAACTGTGTCTGTCCGAGTATTAATGCACATCTGGGCACCTGGAGTGCGGATCTTATAGGCAAAAGGAATAGCCCTAAGAGGTATATTGTGCCTTTCAGTAAATCCCAAGCTCATGAATGAATGTGATGCACTAGAATCAAACAACACGAATGCTGGGTGGGAGTTAATGGTAAACATACCAGCCATCACAGGCTCATTCTGCAGGAGCTCCTCAGCCTCGGTGTAGTTAACCTGTCCTGAGCGATTCACTGGCATCTTCTTCTTAATGATAATCCTCTTGATCAAGCGAGAGTTAGCTGACGGTTGAGCAGACTGAGCAGGTTGGTTCTCGGGGCACTCCTGAGCAAAGTGGCCCTCCTTACCACACTTGAAATAAGCATTAGACTTGATCATCTGCCCCTGACGTGGTGGAAACTGCTGTCCTTGAGGCTGCTGCACCTGCTGAGTATGTGCACGGTACTGAGTCGGCGGTGTCTGGTGAGTCTGCTGAGGCTGCCGAGATGGCTGTCCACCAGGGGGTGGTAGGACATCCTCTTGACAACCTGCACCTTCTGCGGCTGCGAGTGACTAGAAGACCTAGAAATCCCCCGCTTGCGCTTCCACTCAGCCTGAGTGTCACGCTGCAGTCCTTCCATAGCAATGGCAGCATTCATCAATGTACCAAAAGTCTGATAGTGCCCATTATATAACTCCTTTTGCAAAATACAAGAGAGGCCGTGGTAGAAACGGTCCCTCTTCTTCTCATCAGAGTCCACATGATAACCCGCATACTGTGCAAGATGATTGAATTTGTTGGCATACTCCATCACAGACATGTTGCCTTGCTTCAAATCCAAGAACTCAGCTAGCTTCCTGTTCAGCACCCCAGTAGGAATAAAGTACTCTCGGAAGGCAGTGGTGAACTCCTGCAAAAGTCACAGGATTTTCCACCGGCTGCATGGCGTTGAAAGTATCCCACCATGCACTAGCAGATCCCAAAAGTTGTTGTGCGGCAAAGCGCACCTTCTGCTCATCGGTCACCAGGAGCAGTAGAAACTTCTGCTCCAGCACACGAAGCCAATGCTCCACGTTAAGAGGCTCTGCAGTCGGCGTGAACGTGGGTAGGTTGGTCTTCAAGAAGTCCTGATAAGAACAGGGCCTCTCGAGACCGCGGGCACCACCCCCGTTCCTGCCGTTGCCACCATGGCCTCCACGGGCGAAGCCACCAAGAGCCTATGCCAACATCTCTAAGGCACGGGCTGTCTCCTGACGTGCAGCCAGCATCTCCGCCATCATCTCTGCATGGGTCATTAGAGGCGGCGGTGGTAGTGGCGGAGAAGGAGGACCCAAGAGTGGGGCCTCGCGGCTCTCCCCGTTGGCATTGTCGCGACCAGTTTCTCCATGACCTTCACCAAGGCCACGACCCACTCCGGCACTGTTGCTCGCACGACCAGACCTAATGCCCACGCGACGGGACCTCAAATCCATCTGTGACCAGATAGGAACCAACCATTAGAGAACCTCCAGAATAGGAGCAAGAGACTTAGAGAAATGACAAGGCTTTTACTAAGGATTGAAGCATTTCTTTTTATTTATTACCCTATCATCTTAACTATCCAAAATTATACGTGAAGGGGGTTTTAGCTTAACCAATTTTCTTTCATGATGCATGCATCGGCCTATGTGCTCACTCAAGCCGGAATATAGCGGCAAATCGTATGAAATTTTGGCACATCGCACACTCACTCCCCGTATGCTAGTCGATTCTTACATATTCGCAAGGTAGTGTACCTGTAGAAAATTGGTTAGACAAAACAGTGCCACTATCCTAGATAGACCATATTGTTAGGGCTAGTACTTATTTATGTAATTTTACCGCATCTATTTTTCGCAAAGATTTTGTTGGTCAAATTTTTAAGTTTCTGAAAAGAATGATTAAACTTGTAAACTCATTATTAGCTCTGGTACCAACTGTGGCAGAACCGCCCAGTTTAGCCCGCTTTCGGAGGTACTTGTCTACCACTAGACACTAAGTACCCCGAAAGGAAACTAAATCGAACAGTTCCGTCGAGCACACCCAACGGGAGGACTCGAAAAATCCATGTTTTACATCCAGGATCCAATAATGAGTACAAGCTTACAATACTTAGTCCATTTCATACAACAAAGTATCTCAGAAATTCTTTATTACATTACCAAAGTTCAGAGTGCGATAATTAAACAGCGGAATTAAAATAAACATCTAGCGGAGCGATATAAGGATCCGTCTGTGCCCACCAGAAGAATCCTCCACACACAGGCTAGCTTCTCAAGGTGCACCTGCAACAGGGGTAAATAAACCCTGAGTACACAACGTACTTGCAAGACTTACCCGACTGGAAATATATATTTCCCGACTCTCAAGGAATATGATAGGCTTTATGGCTTGTGGGTTTCTTGTTTGCGGAAAGCAATACTAAGAGTGTGTCCTTATTTCATTAGATTCTTAGCAGCCATATTTAATTACTTGTTCAACATCCTATGTAAGCACCTATTCTAATTCCAAGCAACAGTTGAGCAATCAGAACTATTTTATCATCTTTCTTATGCCAATTCTTACTACGGTGCCAGAGTGCAGTCAAGCCATACCGTCACGCAGAAACAGCGATTCGCGAATCAATATGCCCAGCTGGGTGCCCTGAAAACACACGCCTCACTTGCACCCCACGTACAAGAAAGACCAACCCATTCCACTCCTGTCAAGGGGTCCAGGTCCCCGTCCAAATTGGGACTCCAAGCCCCCAACACTGCAGGTCCGGCCTCAGTGCGGTGCTTAGACCTCCACCTAAAACCCACCCCTAACAGTCAGTCTGGAAAGAGCCAGAACCCATAACAAGAGAGCAACAAGTCTTCCCGCTCCCATAAGCAAGTATGTGCTGGAAAAGAGACCGATGTGCGCGACCAGCGTGAATCAGGCTCGCAGCATACATGTGACAGACTTTTGCTCTGGCGAACAACAACTTCCACGTGAACAGTAATTCTACGTGCTACAGTGTTTCTGTGCTGCTACAGTGAATCCTGCGCTGCTACGGTGCATTCCTGGCGCTACAGTACCACTGCAGTGACATTGCGTGCTCTTTGGTTTCCTTTCGTGGAGGCAGCGCGACGTGTGGGCACGGTGATGTTGATTTTTGCAAAGCACGGTGGCTAATTAAGTATTAACTAACGCGTAAGCTGTGCGTGGTGTCCGCTACTGCCGCGGTCGGTTGTTGCCGTGTGCGTGCTGCGCGGGCATGCCTTGCGAGTGTGCTGTGAGCACGATCAGGGAATTTTAGAAAGAAAATGAATTGCTAGCGCTAGAGTTGGATCAGGATGACAACAGTTAGTTGAACTGTGCTGAGGAATATTTGGACAAGGAATTAAATTAGAGCTCAAATTAAGAATTAGTGCAACAAAATTTAATTTCTCACTTTGCCATAAACAATAATACATAAACATGATGCTCATGACATGGTTTAGTGATTTGTTAACGCGGTAACACCGAGGGTGTTACAACCCTACAGATACAGTTTTAGCTCACATAGGAGCGTGTGCATCATAGTTTTTCATGAGGTTTTCACATTTTTCATGAGAAGCTTGCCACCCATGGATTACACGACTTGGTTTACATGAAAATTAATCAATTTGAACAACTGCAGCAATGCAGTCTAAATTGCGGCTAGCACTGTGCTACATGACCCTCGTCTCCATCCATCATGTGTTCTTGACGGTCACAATGTGTAGTTTTGCTACATCAAATTTTGTTAATACCTATAGAACAAAGTGTAGAAACTAACTATACAAGGAACTTCGCCTATGTCATTGTTCTTGGTTATATCTCTGAACAGTCCACGTGATGTTGCCATATTACCGTTGAATGGTTGTTACTCTAAAAGAACCCTTAAAATATGCATAAATAAATGCATATTTCAAAATAAAAGTTGATTCATATTTCTAAGCCACCGCAACAGGGAATTAGAGAGATTCCAAGAGAAGTGGAGGGGACCCCCGGGGCATTGCTCTTCCACTCCGGCTCTGAAAAAACTATGTGATTAAAAATGATCCTACAATTTCACCATATTGAACTAGAACAAGTAAAATGTTTGTGGACATAGCATAGAGGTATGTAAGGCTTACATACCAATAGATATAGTTGAAAGGAGTGAACAATTAGAAGTTCGAAGAATGGAATGTTTACTTCTTCCCTAGGCTCCTCAATACATGAGTTTTGAAAAGAACAAACCATATAAATCTTCTACATTACCTAGTCATTTAGAAACACAGAAAAAGGTCACACGTAACTAATGGTGAAGAAACATGAATAATAACAGGGAGGAGAAGCACATAATGCACACTTGTAGTTAGCAAAACTAATAAATAGCTTATACATCTAGATCATGACAAGCCCTAAATGGCTAGTTGTTTTCGAGCTCCATTAGATGTCAATATATAGTTGAAAGTTGTCGGGCAGATATTTTTAACACGCAAGAACTAATTACCGTACCTCTTGATGAGATACAGGCCCGATCTTCCGAGAGGTAACCGGTAAGTTCGATTTGTGGAGATCTCGACGTTGGCGATCCGGCTTCAAATCAGACACGATTCAAACCCTGCAACCGTTACACCACTGCTCCGTAGGTTATCAACCAAGCACAACTTGATTGACCTCGCCAAGAAGGCTTTTTCTGCAAGCGAATCGAATAACACAAGCAAGAAGGTAAAGACACGCAATCTGAAATTGCAAATATGAATGATGCGAATATCAGTAGAGGGTTCAAGAACTCGGTTCCAAAGGACTAATCGACACAGTGGAGGAGATCAAGAACAGGGGCCCTGGATCACTGTAAAAGGTTTTGTCACCACAGTTACAATGAACGATTCAGTTTCTCGATGGAAAACTAAACTCTAAACAAAACCCAATTGTCTAGCAGCGGCGGCGGCTGTGTTTATAGTCTAAGACTCGACCTAGGGTTGAGGACGGCCAGGGGTTGGGCGCCCACAACTTCGGCTTAAGGCCCAACACGAATGGCCAAGTTGGCCTAAATAGGTGACACAACACCTTGCCGTGGTCACACAGAATGATTCACGGACCTTCTGGAGCTGGGACCAGATCTAAAACGACGGCGTCGTCGTCCCCTTTCCAACGCATCCAAGAACGCCCCGTTTTGATGTTGTATGAGAGAGTTATGACCAAAACAGTGACAACGTGTCTGCTGAATCCGAGGGTGACGTGGCAGCTGAGTTGGGGACGAATTGCAACTTGGGAAAGACCATAGCGTCCGTGTATCCAGCGTGGCGATGTCCTCATCATCCTCTCCTTCTTGAATTAGAGTCGTCCTCGACTCCATCTTGTGATAGAACAGCGGAAATTAAAATATTTTTTTGGGCTTTTTGTGGACTCTAGGTAATGAACAAATATGAATCTAAGGCAAACAAGAATATACCTCGCGGTAAACCTAGAATCTCTGATACCAATTGATGAGATACAGGCCCGATCTTCCGAGAGGTAACCGGTAAGTTCGATTTGTGGAGATCTCGACATTGGCGATCCGGCTTCAAATCAGACACGATTCGAACCCTGCAACCGTTACACCACTGCTCCGTTGGTTATCAACCAAGCACAGCTTGATTGACCTCGCCAAGAAGGCTTTTCCTGCAAGCGAATCGAATAACACAAGCAAGAAGGTAAAGACACGCAATCTGAAATTGCAAATATGAATGATGCGAATATCAGTAGAGGGTTCGAGAACTCGGTTCCAAAGGACTAATCGACACAGTAGAGGAGATCAAGAACAGGGGCCCTGGATCACTGTAAAAAGATTTGTCACCACAGTTACAATGAACGATTCAGTTTCTCGATGAAAAACTAAACTCTAAACAAAACCCAATTGTCTAGCAGTGGCGGCGGTTATGTTTATAGTCTAAGACTCGACCTAGGGTTGAGGACGGCTAGGGGTTGGATGCCCACAACTTGGGCTTAAGGCCCGACACGATACATGGCCAAGTTGGCCCAAATAGGTGACGCAGCACTTTGTCGTGGTCACACAGAATTATCCACGGACCTTCTGGAGCTGGGACCAGATCTAAATCGACGGCGTCGTCGTCCCCTTTCTAACGCATCCAAGAACGCCCCGTTTTGATGTCGTATGAGAGAGTTATGACCAAAACAGTGACGACGTGTCTGCTGAATCCGAGGGTGACGTGACAGCTGAGTTAGGGACGAATTGCAACTTGGGGAAGACCATAGCGTCCGTGTATCCAGCGTGGCGATGTCCTCATCACCTCTGTCACACACACACACAAAAAGAAATACACATGTAAACACCTGCACAGTAATATGGGAGATGGATAATGTCTTGCACATTGCAGCTAGTCTAAGCTGACACGTGCTCTGTGCTCAGACATGTATAACACCACATAGTGATGGTAAACGAAACGCATCATCAAGTAATACATTGAACAATCGACAAACTATCAGAAAGTAATATCATTTATAATCCATGTCATGCTCATGCCTTATTATATCCAGAACGCAACAGGCTTTTCTAGGTGATCACAGTAATCAGTTGCTATTTTGGGCAGTCGATAGGATCGAACACGTTGATGATGGACAGAAGTACGCAGATCACCATTCTTGTCGTACTTCAGGAAAAATGTAGTCACCCGGAGAAAATAGCGAAGGCGTTCCGACAGGAACTCCCCCCAGAAGTCCTCCCTGCGATCGTCTATGGACAGGCACTCCACGAGGCAGAACTTGCTTCTTCCCCCCATATACACCAGGGAGGCGCCGATGTGCTTCTCGGCAGGGTCGACGCAGAACATCTTATCCTTGCCAACCTTCAACAGCTGGGGCTTCCCATTGGACTCATCATCAGCTGGTACAATCTCACAGGCACAGAGGTAGCCAAGGTTGTCCGGGTCGCCAGAGAGCCCTATCCAGGCGTCCAGCTCAGGGTCAAAGTACCCACGGCCTTTGAACGGCAGCAGCCACTCACCACGGCGAGTCCACTTGCAGCTCACCGTATCGAAGGAGAACGTGGCGACTTTGGTGGTGAGCTTCTCGGTCTCCCTCTCGGTGCTGAAGAAGATTGTGCGCTCATCAGGATGCACCGCGTGGGAGAAGATGTTGTCGAAGAACGGTGGCTCTGGAAGCTTCTCCCACTTCCAGACAATCTCAACGTTTGCATGTTCGTCGCTTGGTGTCGGTGGAGGTGGTTCAAGCATCTCGAAATTGCCATCGACGTCGAGCACGAAGAGGTTGCCGTCCACCTCGACGTAGGCGTTGCCGTAGCAGTTGGGCTCGTACCTGTGGCGAGGGCCGAAGGTGAGAGCCCGCGTGCGGACGTCGAACATGAGGGCGCTGCGCCGAGGAGTGTGATGCGTCGCGAGGATCTTGGTGCCGAACGCCGCGAACAGGCCGGAGTGCGCGTGCGGAGCCTCCAGCCGGAACACCGACGGTGGCAGCCGCCGCTCGGTCAGGCTGCTGGCCGCCGGGCAGTGGTCACCGTCGTCGTCGGAGTCGGAGTCGGAGTCCGACGACAGGTCGAACTTGCGGATGCTGTATCCCTTCTCCCAGTCATCCAGGACGAGGTACAGGTGGTGGTTCCGCTGGCGGCGGGGGAGCTTGGAGGCACGGGCACGGGTGCCGCCGCGCTCATCGGCCGGCCGCTTCTTCGGCATCTTTCGTCCTTTTGCAAATTCGCCGTTTATTTGGCTAACCCCTCAGCTCCTTGTTATATCCTTGGATTTGATGGAGACCTGCAATTCGCGTTCGAAGCACAATCAATCGATCGATCCCTATCGCCACGGATCCTGGTCCTACTGTGATTCGTATCCCAAACATGTAAATAAACGCTGTAAATCGAAGGATATATATAGAAATCTAAATTCTTCCGAACCTGAATCGACGGAAGAAACTTGGACATATACGCACCTGCGAGTCCCAACCGGTCTGTCTTGAGCGTGATGGATGGCGGACGTCGGCGGTGAGCGAACGGCGGCGCCGGTCAATCTTCGAGCGACCGAGCGTGTCCGCCAGCGACCACCGTGTCCTAGGATTACTTGTCCTTTGTAACCATGATCGGGCCTTTTCTTCGGTCTTTTCTCTTAACGAAATACGGGTACAAGACCCGATCGCGAAAAAAAAATCTGCGAGCGTGACTGGGCGAGCCGCCGAACTGGGGAGAGCCCGAAGATGAGGCCGGACCGGCTAGGTGGCTCCACGAGTTGGGCTTTGGGCGATTGGGCCTTCGCCACTATTCCTTGTAGAAGGGATCCTCACGTTACCCATTATGTGATCTCCGTTTTTAGATTTTCTAGTGTTCTTAGCATGCCCGTGCGTTGCTACGGAACAATTAAATCATTGTAATAAAAACACACGGATCGCACGATAAGATAACAATACTATAAAATTAAATACCAATATTAAAGTAACATTTAATCCAAAAAATAAAGTTTGTGAAATTTATACAGGGGCTGTTTAGTTGGCAAAAATTTTGGCGAAATGCTACTGTAGCAGTTTCGTTTTTATTTGGCAAATATTGTCCAATCATGGTCTAATTAGTCTTAAAAGATTTGTCTTGTCCATTTCGTCTAAACTGTGTAATTAGTTTTATTTTTTATCTATATTTAATGCTTCATGCATGCATTTAAAGATTCGATGTGACGGGGAATCTGAAAATTTTGGCAAAATTCTTGGCAACTAAACGGTACCACAGTCACGGAGAGTGCGGCGTCGCAGGCTCACAAACTCTACTATATAGACCTTTCCGTGGTGCGGCTAAGATAATGTTTTATATCGGCACAGAGAAATCTCCATACCAATGAGAACGACAAAACAATCTTGACAATATCAAAAAACATGATATGAGTCAGTTGGTGGCCCAATAATTATATACCATAAAAAATCAATCTACCAAAAAGTAAAGAGTCACGTCCAGCAAAAATGAATCGCTTAGTAAAGTATGTTGCTCAAATTAACAGAAGCAACTTCATGATACAATTACATGTTTGTTGGTTTTTGAACTACTGCTAGTCAGCCACTGCCCATATATCACTTGCCCGGTTGACCCTGAAATCTGCAGTCCAACAAAAAAAAATTAAGAAAAAGTATGACAAATGATTATTTGGTATACATTGGTAGTTTAAATAACTTGTCAATCGCAACATTTATCCATAACTTGCTAATTCCATTTTCACTCACACACTGACGCTCCAATGAGAATCAAGCTGTGATGGATGGAAATGTGACATCAACAATCTGAAAGACAACTGGCAATATAGTGTAATGCCTCAGGTACCCTAAACTGCCGTGCACTATGCATACCTCCACCCTCTAATAAGAGTAAAAGAAAAATATTTTGTTCATTCTGCAACAAGTATATATTAGGGGACTTAAATCATAGCATACAAGTGCAAAGCATGGAATCTAACAAATACCTTCAAAAACATTTTGAGCTGACAACACACACAAGCAATAGCAGGGGAAAGAGATCACCAATGATGTGTCTGCGGCTGTAACAATGACAGGAGAAGATAATCGAGGTATCATGACCCTTCTTTAGTCCATTGTATTAGGACTTGCCAGGCCTGCAGTGGCAATGCGAAGAACTTCAGAAGTTGTTTGTGCCTATATCGCCATGTAGCTTAGCATAAAAAAATAAGCTTTGAATGTATTACAATTACAAAGCTGTAAAAAGGAACTTACCTCAGCACACCCTCTGATCAGCATTGCCATATTATTGGAGGATTGTTGCTATTAGGCCATTTAAGTCAGGCCTGCAGTGGCTCTGCGAAGAACTTCAGAAGTTGTTTGTGCCTATATCGCCATGTAGTTTAGCATAAAAAAATAAGCTTTAAATGTATTACAATTACAAAGCTCAGCACACCCTCTGATTGGCATTGCTATATTATTGGAGGATTGTTGCTATTAGACCATTTAAGTTTTAAACAAAAATTGTAGGGCTGACACTTCTTCTCGTATATGAAGCAGACATCCCATGCATATGATCCAATGGCACAACCGAGCCATATTGGAATTGAACACAGCCACCCCATCCAAGCTTCCAAACTTGAAATTGCTCCTCGCTGCAATGGACACCATGACAAAAACCTGAAATGTTTATCAGGGGAAATTCAAAGATGAATCTAGGGAATATACATACAACTAAGAAAACAAGAAAATTATGGCATAGCTCATACTCTATAGCTAGTGTGCCATATTGCGATATTAGCATTTCCTCACCTTCTTATTGAAGGTGCCAAATTTGAGGGACATGCAGTTACAGGAGGACTACTATCCCGCACCAGAGAGTGATATGATGAACACAGAAATGCGAGCTGAGTCTTGGCTCCTGTTCGAGATGCAGCTAAACAACATGTTAATTGAGGATTAATGGTGAATTTGGTGAACTGTGAGAGTATAAGAAGAATTACCACATGGACTCCTTGCGAACTGCATAACACACAGGAATTTAGCACCACTACCATGGTATAAAACAAAAATGTTGATTCGTCCAATTCATGTGTCATCAATAGACATGGTGAACGACATGGTGAACTGCAATTTCCTAGTCATGAAGTCTGGACTTTTGTACAACCTCAAATCACAAAGAAACTATATTGGACCATTATCTCTATTCTCCTCTCTTTTAGAAAGAAAAGACACTAATAGGGATAGTAGTCCTCCTGTAACTGCATTGGACCAATGCAGACAAAAACACAACTGATAATAGGGTTTTTTTTTCCTGTGAATTCCCTGTCCTGAAGTAGAAACAGCAAGCTAGTACTTAATCTATAATCAACTTATCGGCCAAACAAGTTTTTTTGTTTTTTTCCCAAATTCCCCTGTTGATATGAAATTAACTCAGATGGCTAACTGATACAAGTAATGCTTGGATGTGCCATGTTACTTATCAACCGACCAAACATTGATCAGGTTGTCAAACATCCAAGAAATCTGATGAACCAATGCAAAGTTCAGGGGAGACATCTTACCTTTGCTAAAGAATTACCCTCATAAGACTTAATGTTTGAAAGATTGTTGTCGTTTTCAATAATAGATCCTGTGAAGTGATGTCCTGTTGACATAATAAGTCAATAAGTTAAGCACAGGAGCAAGTTCAAAGGGTGTAAAAATACATCTAACATAGTACAAGAAATAGACATTTTAGTTTACATATTTGCATAGTCAGTCACTACAGTTTGCAGATTATTCCTCTCTGCACCTAGTATCAACATTGCGTTATAGCTGAACTCAAGGGCATAAAGAAGAATACAAAGGCCACCTTAAAAAAAGTGTTTTATTTTACTGCAAGTCTGAAAGCTTGAGCAAATTTATTTTAGATAACATACCTTTGTTTAATCCTTAATTGTTTCTTTTGCCATGATAGATAACATCACATCTCTAGAAAGATTTTTTCATAAAACTTAGCACAGTCCAGCTAATGAAACTTTGGTGCTTCCATTCCAATTACTATCCTCAGCTTATCACAAATCAAGCAAAGTATTTAACGAACTAACAAACACAAAGGAAGAATAATGTTTAATGAAAAAAAGCACACACAAAGGAAGAATAATTTAAGTTGGTAATTTTAAGGTTTAAAATTGCAGACAAATTAACCTAAATATGCTTGCACCAGCAGCACCCAACTGAACCAATAAACTGATGTTATCATTATGGTTCATAAAGCATAGACACTTGATTGACAAATCAAGTAAGATAAATAGAGGACAGTGAAATTATAGTTTGCAAGGACAACAGTCAAGGCTAGCTTTTGTGAGATGCATAAAAAATGGTCAATGATTAAAATATACATGGAAAACAAACTACTTCCTTATTTCCAGTGCATTGAAATTTCTTTAGTGTTTGCAAACACAACCTCTATTGGGAAATTAAGCAAATAGAATTCAAGAAAAAACTTTACCTGAGATGACCCTCACGTTGACAGAACAATTTTGCTGTCCCAAGGAGCATTGCCTTGTGCAGATCATGCCTAGAAGCATGCTGCATCAAATCTTATTAGCCAAAATAGTTAAGAGGCCGCTGCGACGACTAAGATTCGCTACCCAATCTTGCGCACCGTGCTCCTCCCCAATTGCCTTCCTGCCGAGAGCACAAATGAGTCAATCTGTTGTTGCGTCTGTGAATCACATTGGATGACATGCTTCAACGGGCTTCTCTATTGGGGCTGATGGGTCATGGTGACAGCTGGCTGGCTCCACCTTTCCTGAAAGAACATATTAAGAGCTTCACATCAGCTCCCAGCACACTGAGCGAAAAAAGGCCAAGCGAACATGGGAGTATAGAACCCCACCTTCACCTTACCTGAACGACCTGAATAGAGGGCAGAGGATTTGATGACTTAGTTCAGACAATTTGACAAGGTTTTTTCTTCCATGGCACAAAGAAAAAACCTTGTCTTTGCACTGGCCGATCCATAGATGGGAGAGGGATCAGATTTGCCTGGCCATTTGATGACTTGTGGTTGAGCTTGTGAAGCGATCTGTACAACGTGATGGCTGCCGGTGCTTGTGGAAGAAGCATGGTTGCCGATGACCTAAACAAATTTACTAATGAAAGAAATTACAACTGTCCTTTTACAAACAAGCACACAAGAAAGATATTACAGCTCGAAGCTAATTACAGGTGAATAAAATCATGCAACTACCAAACCGGGCCATAGGCATGTGTACAAACTACAAACACGTTGTACGCAGCCTGTAGACTAAGCAATCTAAACACATGAAGAAGAGACAAAATAAGAGATGGGGAAATCAGGACAGAGAGCAAACCTTTGGCATCGACCAAACTGCAGGCCTAATTGGTCGACCTTGACGTGGGTGTCCAGGGATAGCGCTACCTTTGAACTCGCCGGTGAGGACTACGGGGGCGCGCGCGATAGCGAGGACGGCGCTAGGCTCTGGCGGCAAAGGCAGGCAGCCAAAGGAGGAAGGATGGAACTCACCTTGGCCGACGCCGTGGCCTCGTTTGCCTTCACCATCGGGGCGGGGGAACCATCAGGCACAACTCATCGGGAAGCACCATCACTATAACTTCTAAAGCTCCAACAAAAGAGAAAGGGACAGGAAACCTACCAGGCGCCATGGGTCCTTGACCGAGTAGGGATTGGGGATGACCGCACGAATCTCCGCCATCCCGAATGGCGGCGGAGCCCTAGGGTCAATCTCCCCGTCCGCCGCATCGTTGGCCGCCATGTCTTTCTCCCCCAAGGCAATGCGGAGGAGCGCGAGGGGCAGGGCTGGGCAGGCTTCTCGTGCACGGGGACGGGCGGCGCGTCAGCTGCGTGAATTGCGGGGGAGCGACGCGGATGGCGGTTTCCTTTTCTGTCGGGCCAGCTATCGCACGGGGGAAGAAAGCAGGGGTCGCAGGGGGCAGACCGACGACGCGAGGCGACGATTGTCGCACGAAAAGTTGTCCACGGTCTTTTTAGCTGTGAGAGATACGGCCCGAAAAAATCTAGAACTATGGATTTTCGTCTTGAGCAACTCCAAAAATCTTTTTGTATTCTTTAGAATAGTTTATAATATTTGATAGAAATAGAAATTTGGTGAAAAAATATCCTCCAACTTTTTTAATTAGATCTTAAATATTGCCATCCTCTATTTAAACTTTTTCGCTAACTAAATATAAAAGAAGACACAAGATATAGAAAAGTTGTTGGGTGATGGAAATATATAGATCGTAATTTTAATTTAAATGGTTCTCCAAATAATAACTTATAGAGAGTATAATTTTAAGATAGACTCTTGGAGAAGCTCTTAGAGAAAGTATAATAGCAAGCTGTAAGCTGGCTGAATGCTGAGGTGAAGGAGAGAGGAGAGAGAGAAGAGAAACGGATTGTAAATTTACGGCCGGCTTACACACAAGAACCGAGAAACTTTGTAAGAGAGACAAGTGAGCCATGTATTAATAGCGAAGAGGTAACTGCTATATGAATGGGTTAAGAGAATGCTGCAAAGATTCTTATAGCCGGCCTATCTGCTGTATTATTAGTCTTACTCTTAGCCTCACTAGTAAACATACATTTGCATTGCAACAAGACGTATAATTTATTGCATGGTGAAGAGGAAGCTATCACGTTGCCTTTAGTTAGGCTTGGCCCAACCTACAATATACCTGAGACCCATAATAAATTCTAGTGGAATAAAATATTAATACCATGTGAGATTAAAAATAGATTGACTCATCTGAAATAGATAGTCATTGGCCCTGTTCGGCAGGCTGTTTTTTTGGCTTATAAGCCGGCTGTGGCTAATTTGCTGTGTGAGAAAAACACTGTTCCACGGCTGATAAGCCGTGCTGATAAGCTCAGCCGAACAGGAGGATTGTATACACATGTTGTGTGTTTGCACTTTAATTTAGGAGCTAATATGAGCTAATTGGCCAGAGTCAGCGACGCACTGATCAGAAAACCCCTACTTTGCATAGGGCAGTCCCAACCCATACCATGAGGTAGTTTCTATATTTGTCAAACCATGTACACACTACATGTTCGTTTCGCTGAAAAGTTATAACTGAAAGTACTGTTCGCTGATTTGTTATGAGAGAAAAACACTGTTCGTTCACTGAAAAAATACGGCTCATAAGACAAGCGAACAGGGCTATACATAGGAACTGCACTAATGGATAATTTTTTCGAAATAAAATTTTATCCAATCACAGTGTCTTCTCTCTATTATCTACCACTTAGAAGTACATCTTCATATCTTGAGGTCAGTGAGGCGTGTCCCACCTTCCTGTTATGTACAGGGCTTCGCAGGGACGGGTGTGTCCTTCCATGTGCTGCACACTTTTAAGGTGGTGTTTGGTTCAGGGGGCTAAACACTACTACAATAAATTTAATGGAGGCGATTAGAAAAGATTTTTCGAGACGGGCAACCCCACCCACCTCGAACCTAATGTCACAGTAAATATTGATTAACCGAGGCGGTCCAATGTCCGCCTCAGTTAATCAAATAAAAAAACAAAAAAAAACCGTGGATAGGCCCGGCGAGCCAATCCACAGGCCCGCCGAGCCCATCCACGCGCTGCCGCCGGATCCGCGCCCGCACCGCCGTCGCTCCTCCATCCGCCCTCGCCGCCACACCTCAATCCGTAGCCATGGAGACCCCTCCTCACCGGATCCGCCGCCGTGGGACTCATCCTCGCGGGATCCACCGCCGTGGGGGCTCCTTCTCGCCGGCGAGCTCAAGCTCGAGGGAGAGGGATGCACCCGCACCGGATCCACCTGCGCGGCGCCGCCGTCGCCAGATCTGCCCACGCCGGGGCCGGATTCGGCCTCCTCGTGCGCCGGCAAGCTCGAGGGAGAGAGAGAGAGAGGGATGCGCCCGCGCTGGGACCACCGTTGGCGGATCCGCCCATGCTGGGGCCGGATCCGGCCTCCCCATGCTGTAGGGTTATAAGGGTGTTACGTTAGCCATAAAATCAAAAATTTTAACCTCACAAACCAGGATCTACTACTAGTTACAGGTTACGGGATTACCACTAGACGCACAGGTACAGCGGAAGCGACTCGATGTAGTCGAATGCGTCGTAGCAGTGCCGTGTAGATGCGTGGTCGTCCGTCTCATGCGGTTCGTCCTTGTGCTCCAAGATGCAGCACTTCTGAGGTATCCCACACGTACGGGAGGAAGCGTTGCGCCTCCGGACTGCTAGGTCCGCGAGGAGCAGTAGGCGTGAGCGTGGGGGGCGACGACGACTGCCTAATGGCATAAGTCACCTGGCCGCGCCCCTTCCCTCTCTATATAGGCTCCTCTAATCAGCCCCAAGTTGGAGGCCCAATTAGAAAACCCTAAGCCTAGTCAAATTTGGGTCCAACCCGAATTAGGCTTCCAGCCCCTTAAGCGTGCGACCCTATGGGTTCACGCACACGTAGACATGGCCCGAGTACTCCTACTCGGCCATTAGTTGATAGCGGTCTCTAGTAAGATGTGTCAACTCCTATGTGTACGCAAAGATCATATCAGACGAACCACCCAAACCATATACATGTTATTCCTTTTGCCACACGATATTTAGTCCAACTCATAGGTTAACACTTAACCTAAGCACGGCCATGCATTTGTTGATCCAATCATTAGAGTGTTCCATTGATATCTCTCTCACATAGAGAGGGGAAAATTCTATCTTGATTGTCTATGTCTCACAGCATGTTTCTTGACAAACCTGAAGACCACCTTTATAACTACCCAGTTACGGAGTAGCGTTTGATAGTTCTAAGTAGGTCATTTCACATCTTGAGTACATACAACAATCTCAGGTCTAAGGACATAACGTACATGATGTGAATCGAGACAATAACAACATCTTATGTTGGGTCAGTCCAGTCTACATGTCATACATGTGCCCACATTATTAGTTTGACATCTCTATGTCTATGACTTGTGAAACATAGTTATCAACTAATAATGTGTTGATCTAATATTCATGTGTGTCCTAACATGAACTCTGATCAGGGACCATTTTCGAATAACCATACAAGTAAAAGAGTTTCACAAACAATTCACATAATTGCTAATCGATACGAGTTGTCTTTAATGGATATTCAATGGACTCATAATATGTTATGAATACAAGGCAATATAATCATCTCTATGATAACCTCTAGAGCATACTCCCAACACGTGCGTCGACGAGCTTGAGGGAGGGGGAGAAGGAAGCGCTGGAGCCGCCGTCACCGGATCTGCTCGCGCTGGTGCCCCCATCGCCAGATCTGCCCGCACCGGGACCGGATCCGGCCTCCCCGTGCGCCGACGAGCTTGAGGGAGAGGGAGAGGGATGCACCCTGCCTGCGTCTGCTGTGAGGGAGAGGGAGGTGGTGGAGGTGGCGCCCTGCCTGCCATGGGAGGGAGGGGGAGGTGAGGGAGAGGAAGGGGCGAGCAAGGGAGAGGAGAAGGATGGGGCATCGTGCTGAGGAGCGAGGAGGGAGGAAGCGACGACTGAGTGAGGGAGATGTGAGCGAAACCCTAAATCCCTTGTGTGTATATATATGGAACCCGATATCGGTTGGACCTGGGCTTTTTGATGGGCCTCGGCAATATTAACCGAGGCGGGCCTTAGAAGTGGCCTGTCTCCGAAATGGGGGTATTTTCGGTTAATAGATTTTAGACCGCCTCCGTAACTCGATTTTTCGAGGCGGTTACATGACCGCCACGGTTAATAAAAAGCACCCGCCTCGGTTAATCCCAGGCATTAACCAAGACGGTTCTTATTCGTGCCCGCCTCCGAGACCATTTTCCAAACGCCTCGCAAAAGATTTTTTTGTAGTAGTAAAAATTTAGCACCTATCACATCGGATGTTTGGACACATGCATGAAGTATTAAATATAGACTAAAAAATAACTAATTGCACAGATTACGACTAATTTACGAGACGAATTTTTTAAACCTAATTAGTCCATGATTTGATAATATTGTGCTACAGTACATGTGCTAATGACGGATTAATTAGTCTTAATAAATTCGTCTTGCGGTTTACTGACGGAATCTATAATTTATTTTTTTATTACTTTCAAGCACTCTAACACCAACTGAATTTTAGTCGCTGCATCCAAACACCCCCGAGTATACTCGTGCTACCTGGGGGCATGGCCATCCCATTGCGGCTGCTGCCACCTTCGTCATCTCAGATTGTGGACCACCCAACCTCGGCACCGTTCGGGTGGGGCCCAAAGTAGCGGAGCCACACATGGACATCCTGACTTTGGTAGGGATTCTAAGGCCTTGTTTAGTTCCCAAAATTCACCCTAAATTCTACTATGCAAAAAGAAGATTCCCCATCACATCAAAATATCGACACATATATGGAGTACTAAATGTAGATGAAATCAAAAACTAATTGCACAGTTTTGTTGTACTTTGCGAGATGAACATTTTGATCCTAATTAATCAATGTTTGGGCAATTATTACCAAATAAAAACAAAAGATGAACAGTGATTCGGCACAGTATTCATCTCACCGAATCGGTGAACTAAACAAGGCGTAAGGGATTTTGAGAATCCGGATAAAAAGAAGTCCCAACAATTCTATTGGATTTTGAGATTTTTAAAAAATCTGTGAGTTAAAATCTCTATAAAATCTAGCCCGTTTGGATGAGAGTATAAGATTGTGGGATTTTTTTTTCGAAAATGGATAATTTAGACAAACTTTAAGGGTCAGTATAGATTATGCTGGAAATGGTGGCTAGTTTAGATGTAAATTTAGAGGTCACTTGATTATCCTTTATAATGACAATGTGTAATTAAATGTAGAGCTAGGAATTGCTCTATATTTTTTTTTCATAATGACAACATAAAATTTTAGAAGCGGAATAGAACCAACAACTATATTAGTATCAACAATAAAAAGTCCATAGACTTATGGAAGAGTGTTCGTAATTGTCGCAAGAATTTATAGGATTTGGCTGTTTTTCTCTAGTGCATCTCATGACGTGGAGCGTTCTTTAGGACCTCCAATTAACAATAGTAATATAGAACAAGCAGGCTCCTGTTGTTCATGAATCATGATAGCACAACCATAAAAACGTGATAAGAAATATGTAAATTCACACATGATACATGCCATGTCTTGTGCATAATGTGTATGCTACGAAATAGCTCGGTTGGTTACATACGGTGGAGAATCAATCCACTTGTGTGAGTGTCTAACTCAACACGGGTATTTGTTTAGCTAATTTTTTTTCGTGTGGTAGGCAATATGCCCAGCAACAATAAAGCGTTTGTAATGATTTCTTGATTAACTTTTGCCGTCTCACTCTCTCCTAGGCATTCATAGGATAGGATGCATGCATATGTATGCATGTGGTTAGTTAAAAAAATGTATGCATGTGAGCTGTGAGCATCGTATTGCATTTAGAAAACAAAACCCGCAGTTGACTTTCATGTCTTTTTATACTCAATTTGTCCAAGAAAATGCTTCATATATGTTTTTATAAGGTATACTAGGGCTATGAAAAAAATTCTAAAAATATACTTTGACCGTCTAGACCAATCTGTATTAACACACTAAATGTGAATCTGTTAATATATATAATTTTTATATACTGAGTATGCAAGCAATTTGAGTAAATATGGCCTATATTTTGAGACGAAAGGGGTACTTGCTTGCTTGGAGGCTCATGGTAATAGACAGCACCAATTGTGCAAAAAGTGGCAAAGTTTATGGCTACGTGATTTTAGTGCATCATCTTCTCTGATTCTCTTATATACCCTAATTTTCTTTCGCATTTTTCAGATTTGCTATACCACAACCGAGTCTTTTGAAGCAATCCAACACTCGATTTCTTGCGCCATGTGATTAGCTTGGTTAGGGTTTGGGGTTGAGTGTCCTTTTTCTCCAACTCCGGCGGGTTTAGAAAAAAAAATGGGAAGGAAGGCCTGTCAGGCGGTGGAGGAAGGCTGTTAGGCAGGGGATGGGTAGAGACGTCACAGTGATAGCCTGGTGAAGCCAGGTTAGCGTGGCAGCGGTGGACGACGGTAGATCCGGTGGCGGGGAGCCGCCGAAGATGGACGAGAGGACGGCGGGGCGTGGGCGTCATGGTGATAGCTCGGCGAAGCCGCGTTAACGTGGTAGAGGTGGGTAAAACAAGTCATGGACACACATCAGTCGGAAGTGTGGTATGTAACGCCGACATATGTGTATGACTTGATTTTGTAAGGCTTCGGCCGTTTTGATATGAACAGAAGGCAAGCATGTCTAAAAAAACCCCTATGCTAACCGATTTGATCTTGGTGGTGAATTTCTTACTGATAACTTCACGTACGCGCGATGATTGACGTTCCCTTGTGCTTCACCTGCTGTGACAACAGTTCTCATGCATTTATTTGGAAACTGATTGCTTGGAGGATTCAGATGTGGGAGAAAGGGGATTTCCAGCGGTCTATCGCCGGATCGTTGAGATCAAAGAGTTGAGGCTTGCCTTCAGGGAGTTTGTTTTTAAATATGTTAGTAGAAATTGTAATAATGTTGCTCATGTACTAGCTAAACAAGTCACGGCACACATCAGTCGGAAGTGTGGCATGTAAGACATATGTGTATGACTTGATTTTGTACGAGGCTTCGGCCGTTTTGATATGAACGGAAGGCAAGCATGTCTCAAAAAAAAACTATGGGCATGGGTTGTAAAGTTTTTTTTTCTGGTACTGTAGTACATGTGTAACTATAATAATTAGTATCTAATTATAGACTAATTAGATTTTAAAAATTCGTCTAGTAAAATACATATAAACTGTACAATTAATTATTTTTTAATATATATTTAATACTCTTTTGAAACCTCCGATGCGATGGGACATAAAATTCTCGGTGGGAACTAAAATCACCCCGCCCCCCACCCACCCCCGGGACTTTCTTTGGTGAATTTATGACGGATAACATCCCGTACGCACGATGATTGACGTTCCCTTGTGCTTTGTGACAACAGTTCTCATGCATTTATTTGCTGCTGGCTGACTGGCTGTCCAAACTCTCCTCCGGCCTCGCCCAAACAGTGCACATCAAATCGCACTGTAGCAACTTTTGTTTTTATTTGGTAAAAATTGTCCACACTTTGACTAATTAGGCTCAAAATGTTCGTCTCGCAAAGTACAACAAAATTGTATAATTAGTTTTTAATTTCATCTACATTTAGTACTTCATACATGTGCCGACATTTTGATGTGACGGGGAATCTTCTTTTTGCATAGTGAAATTTTGGGGAGAAATTGGGAACTAAACAAGGGCCTCGTTTATTTCACAGAATACGAGAGAAAAATACTGTATCAGAATTTCTGTAGCATTTTATTTGTATTTAGTAAAAATTATCTAAATTTTGACTAACTAGACTTAAAATGTTCGTTTCGCAAAGTACAACAAAACTGTACAATTAGTTTTTAATTTTATTAACATTTAGTACTCCATGTATTTACCGATATTTTGATATGACGGGGAATCTTCTTTTTTATAGTGGAATTTAAGGAAGAATTGAGAAACTAAAAAAAGGCCTCCATATGAATATCACGGACCGGACCGGACCAGACCGTACCGTCCGAACGGGACACTTGACTTGTAAATTTTTGCTGTAACTCGTTTCGAAGCACGGTGGGCGACCGAAGACAAAGTTGCCGCGACCGGTGAGTTTAGGGTCAGAGACATCTTCTTAAGAGACTTGCAGCCTGTTTAGATGCAAAAAATTTGGTAAAATAAACAATGTAGCGTTTTCGTTGTTATTTGGCAATTAGTGTCCAATCATAATCTAATTAGGCTTAAAAGATTCGTCTCGTGGATTTCGTCTAAACTGTATAATTAGTTTTATTTTTTATTTATATTTAATGCTTCGTATATGCGTCTAAAGATTTGATGTGACGGGGAATGTGAAAAATTTTGCAAAATTCTTCGGGAACTAGCCTTCGGATGGCCTAAGCTGCGCGACGAGGCCGCGGGCGGCCGTGGTTGCGGTGCGGTGCCGTGTGAGCGCCAACCGCCGCCGCCCGCCGGCCGAGCAGGCGGACTCGCTCTCTGTTCTCTTGCGCGCGCGCACTCGTCGACAATTCCATGCTGACTCTCACTCACAGAGCCCATCTCTCGCGCCACGGAACAAAGTCAAAGCTCGCTGACGCCGAGCTGCTTCGGGGTCCAATTAATTAATTCCATGTTAATTTCTTCGCCGCAGCTGATCCATCATCTCAACCACCCTACGTGGAATCGAATGGCTCATATAATCCCAACGACAGGCAGTGAGACCAACAAGTCGCAGGACGGCAGGATCCAGGGTAAAGAAAAATATTAAAACCATATGATACGGAATATATATCTATATCTATACATACAATCGATCATAATCGCCTTCATTTACAAGTAACATATATTATCACCTAATAATTAATAATAAAAAACGATGAAAAAAAGAGAGAGAGACGAATATTAGCAGCCTCCTCCTACCTACCTACAGTTGACGAATTCAATCCATGGAATGGAAACACAAAAAAAAAGCTTGTTTGAGAAGGAAGGAAAATTTCTACTCCAACCAATCAATTAATTAATCGCAAAAAAAGAAACCAATCAATTAATTAATGAATCAGTAGCTACGACTGGCGAACGCCAACTTGCTCCCGCAACTGACCCACAAGGCCAGCACGGATGGCGAAACACGATGTGAAAAAAGAAACCTCTAACATTACACTATTTGCTACTATTAGAAAAAAACAAAAGCACTATTTGTTTCAGTTCCTGCTCATCTCCCTGAATTATCAAAGCAAAAGAGATTAGAAAATTGCACCGGGCTGTTCGGTGAGACACGGATGATTTCTCGCGTTGCTTCCACGGGACGGCAACGGCAATTCGGCAAAGTATAGTAATGAAATGAAATGGACTCGATCAGTAGAATAGAATTGTTGTGAGGTCAATAATCATCTAGAGATTGATTTACAGGTCCGGCGGGAAGTTGAAGTTGCTGCTGCTGAAGAACTCGAGCACGGAGACGGTGGCCGGCGACGGCAAGGTGGGCGTGGACAGCAGCAGGCTGCTGCTGCGCGGGCTCGGCGCGAACGGCGCCTGGTCCAACAGCCCGGCCGCGGCGGCGCGGGTGCCGGCGGAGGGGAGGAACGGGCTCAGCTCGCTCAGCCACGACAGGCAGCTCGGGTCGAACGGCATCGGCGAGAACAGCCCCGTGGAGGCCGCCGGAGGGAGCGCCGCGGGCGAGAGGATCCCGGGGCGGCCGGCCGCGGGCGGGCCGAGGACCGCGGCGAGGCTGTCCACGTCCGCCGAATCGGGGAGCGGCAGGAAGAAGTCGTCGTCGGTGGCGCCGTAGTAGGGAGCAGCGGCCGCCGGCGCGTGGTGGTGCGGAGGCAGCGGGCGGACGGACCTCTCGATGGCGGCCAGCCGCGCGGCCGGGGACAGCGCGGCGGTGGGCGAGAGGAGGAACTCCCGCGGCTCGAACTCCATCGCCGTCGCCGCCGGCTGCGACTGCGACGACGACGCCGCGGCGGCGTCGAATTGGGCCTGCGAAGTGGAGCCCGGGCCGGTGAGGCGCTGGACGAGCGCCATGAAGTCCCCCGGCTTGGTGTGGATCACCTTGGGCGAGGCGTCGTAGATGATGACCGGCTGCCGCTGCTGCCGCTGATGCTGCTGCTGCTGGTACTTGTGCTGCTGCTGATGCGCGGCCGGCTGCTGCTGCTGCAGGTGCTGGTGCCGCTGCGGCGCGACGGGCGGCTTCCTGACCTTGTGCGACTCCTTGCTGACGGCGAGCCGCGGCGGGCGCGGGCCCTGGAGCTGCTGCCGGCTCCGCGGCGACGAGCGGTCGCCCGAGGACGCGTCCATGTATGTAAGCTGCGGGAGCGGGAGGAGACGGCGTGCCGGAGCTGGAGGTCGCACGCCGTACGGGGCTTTGTAGCTGCGGTCTGCGGAGGAGGGGAGAGGCGGGTGGAATGGTTCAACGCCAGGAGGAAGAGAGGCAGCCTAGGGAGGAGCGAGTCTGCAAGTGTGTTGTTGACGACGGCTACTGAAAAGTCTACGGGCAAGGCTGGGCTAGCCCAGCCCGACCCAACCGTCGCTGCTCTATGATTGAGGCCCTGTTAAGTTCTAAAAATTTTATAAGATTTTCATCGCATCGAATATTTAACGTATACGTAGAGTATTAAATATAAGTAAAAAATAACTAATTACATAATTTAGTTGTAAATCACAAGATGAATCTTTCGAACCTAATTAGCCCATAATTAAACACTAGTTGCCAAATAAAAACAAAAGAGTTACTGTACTTACAAAAAAATTTTACACCACCGTGTAAACACAGCCTGAGTGTCGCTCGCTTTGAACAGGATGATTAATTAATTAATCCAAAAGATTACGGCGGTGCAGTGCAGAGCAGAGGAAATCCAAAGCAGAGTCGAGACGACTTTCTTGTACCGGTCTTTGCGGCAGGAGCACCTCGATCGGCGGCAGTGACCGGGATTTGGCTTGATGCACTTTTCGTGATGCTACTTGCGCTGGCCTCGATAGGTAGCGCAGCGCAACGACAAACTAAGAGAATGTAATAGGGCGCATTTTGTTTGAAAAAAAAGAACATCAAAGCCTAATTTGTAACTTAAATGATATATACTCCCCCTGTCCAACAAAACATGCAACTACGGGTTCTGTGCCGGTAAAAGTAGTTTACGTTCGATCAAATTTCTAGTGAATACTATTCATATTTATGACTCCAGATTAATTTATTAAGAAAATACATTTCATAATGAATCTAATGGTGTTTATTTGATATCATAAATATTTATATTTTTTATCTATAATTAATCAAACTTGAGATACTAAATCATGACATTGTGCTAGAATTGCATGATTTTCTGGACGAAGGGAGTAGATGATATACTGCTACTTCTATTAAAAAATAATTTCATGTATGTTATCAATATTTAAGACTTTTAGCAAACATCTCTCACTCATCTCCTAGTTGATTTCTTCATCCTAAGTGAGATTGAGAGTTATCCTAGTGCATTTGCATCGAGTTGAGGCTAGTGGCACTAGTGATCGTTTGAGCTGCGGGATTCTTGTTACTCTTGGTGGTTGCCGCCACCTAGACGGCTTGGAGGCAGCGGAGGATTGCCGATCGATTGATTATAAGGGGCTCTTGTGCCCATTACACGTGGGAGATTCCCGAAGAGCAACTCTAGTAGAATCTTGGCTAGTTGGAGTGCACTTCTCGGTTGGTTCATGCGGCGCCCGTGTTGTGGGCTTGGCGTGAGGTCAATTAGCGCGCGAACCATCAAGTTAGGACTCGCTGCAACAAGGACGTACATTGCCGACAAGCAACTAAACCTCAGGGATATATCTTGTGTCAACTTGCCCGGTGTGGTCTACTATCTATGACTCTTGCAATTACTTTCATAGCTTTCTTGTTACTTTGGTAGTTGCTTGACTAGCTAGAGTTGTATAGTGTAGTTGTAATTAGCTTTAGGTGCTCTTGTTAGTATCTTTAACTAGTTGTAGCTTGTGTGTTTGTGTGATATATACAACCTAGAGACCCAGCTGCTAGAATTGATTAGGAGGCCTGCTTGAGTGAATTAGCGCTAGAGCAAAGTAGAAGCTAGTTAGGATCATCGTTGTACTAATCTACCTTTGCTCTAGTCAATTATGATCTTATAGCAAATTTTTATAGGCTATTCACTAGCCATCCAAATCCTACCAGAGGTGCCCACTAGCTCTTTTCTTCGACCCTTTCTCTCATGCCCTAACTCTAAAGTGTCATAAACACTTGTGCACGTGAGTTAGCATTTTCATAATTATTTTGGAAGGGTTTTTCATGTACTCACTAGGTCCTAATGCACATGCAAAGGAGTCAATTCACCTAGCAGCTCTTAGATAACCATATTGAACTTCGAGTTCCCCTCTTAATATTACGACAATCTATCCTAAACCCGATCACACACTCTATTGGCTCAATGCGTCTTGACCGGCAAAACAATCACTCTATCTTTACCATTGCCTTGAGCCCATAGGATTTTGTTTCTCTCTTTCTTCTTTTTCAAGATATGAGCACTTGATCACCATTTATGGCCATCACCATCACCATGTGTGCCATCCTTGCTCAAACTTGGATGTGGACATAACCTATCTCATTTACAACACTAGAATAGAGGTTAGTCCATTTGGTTGTCTTATTATCTAAAACCAAAATAGGACTTTCAACCTTGGAACATTTAATTGTTCAAATATAATTTTTTTTAAAGTTATAGGGCATTGCAGAAACATAATTTTTTACAGAAGTAGCTAAATAGGTAGCTTTTTTTGTCATTGCATCTAGATATATGACACATAGCACCAAGGTAGCTTAGGTATGATGCCTTACGTGATAGATGACCTTGCAAGCTGAATGCTCCATCCTTACTTTTTTTCTTAGCAGAAGGTGCGACAAACTTCTTAGCTAATCTTAAGCTCAATTAAAGAGAAAGGTCAATGACCAATATGTGCTATGCAAAGAAGGGGCGACGTGGCTGAAGGAGGTGATAGATTTTGAGGATCAAATATGAGCTCGGTTATCTAAAGACTCTGGTATCCAGAATTTAGAAACCTTCGTATGGTATCACTTTTCTTGTTGAATCTAAATTGTTAGATTGTCATAAAATCCAACGGTATATTTTTAATTAACTTATTAAATCTAAACTATTTGATCATCTTAAAATCCAACAATACATATTCTTTTGCTTTTTTGATTAATTAAAATTTCTAGACCATCTCGACGAACATGGTGGCTCCTTTTTGACACTGTTGTATTATTATATTCTCTTTATTTCTGTTGACAATAAAAATGTCCTAAGGTGATTTTGGGCACTACCAACAAGTTATAAATATCAAGGACATATCAGAGGTCAAACGGCGCTGCAAAATAATGAACAAAACGTGCAGAAAAGACGGCGAGCCAAGGCGAGTTGCGTCTAGTCGGCTGAGCCGACTCCTCAGGCCCAGTCGGCTTAGCCGACTCCTCAAGTCAGCCAAGTTGACTCACCTTGTTTTCAGCCCTTCCGGGCCCAAAAAAGTCGGCTAAGCCGACTCCCCTGCTGGCAGCTTGGGTTGTTTTCAAATCGGCTTTTGGTCGCTTTTGGACATGGGAAACTTGGAGGTTACGATTTGAACTTGGTTTCTATTGGAATAAGACCACCCCCTCTATATATATGAGATGATCACGACCAATTGAGTTCCCATCTATATCCAATCGTCAAAAAACACATTTACTACACCCTTTACCCCTTTTCCAACCCCTGAGGATTCGACAATGTTCTACTCGGCCTTATTGGTCCTAGGTGAAAGGTCCTAATATGGCTAGAGGGGGTGAATAGCCTATTTAAAACTATACAAAACAACTAAAGCAATTTGCTAGTAAACTAAATGGCGAAATGCAAACTTGCTCTAGCTCTACAAAGGTTGCAAGCCACCTACCTAACAATTGTAGTTGTTATGATCTCTAGGCACACAAAAGGCTAAGTCACTACTCACTAAGAGCTCTCAATAAGGCTACACTATAGAGCTCCACTAGAAGAAACTAAGCTACTAAGCAAGTTCTTAAAACTAGTTACACTAAAGAGCTTGCTACAACTAGTTAGCAAGAAAGTAATGGAGTGAGTAAGGTGATTATACCGCCGTACAGGGAATGAACCAATCACAATATGAAGATAACCAATCACCGGGAGAAATCCAATCACACAAGAGACACAAGATTTTTCTCCTGAGGTTCACGTGCTTGCCGGCACGCTAGTCCCATTGTGTCAAACAACACTTGGTGGTTCAATGGCTAAGAGGTATTGCACGAACCTCGTCTAACAAATGAACACCGCAAAACCTATCCACAAGTGAGGTAACTCAAGGACACGGGAAATTTACTAGAGTGGATTTTTGTCAGCCCCTCATTTTGAGAGTCCTAGGTGCATCAGTACTTGCACCAGGATCACGCACAAGTACGCACAAAATACAGAAATGGCACACAGATATGTATGATAAAAGTTTCGAGCTTTATTGATATCTAAAATAAGTAGAGTTTTACAACGGCGGCCCGATGGGAGTAAACAGGGGTTACATATCTAGCGGATGACTACTGCTGGGAAGCAGCATTTTATTACATCATGGTGGTCTCTAGTACGGTACTATTATACAACATAGCGACTTCCTAATCCATAGGCAAGCTCAAGCGTAGTCGAAACCATAGCTTCGATGTCCACATCCTATGATTGGATCCTCGCGTGATTTCCTAGTCCTCTTCGTATGCCTCCTCGTCGAAGTTTTGGTCCTCCTCAGTGCCGAAGTCTGTGAAGCAACAACGGGTGAGTACATATGTACTCAACAAGCCCTAACCATAGGGTGGAAATAGAAGTTGTGGGGTGTTCATATTTAAAGGTTGAGTCCTAGCGAAGTATTACCATTCCCACTAGTCCCCGAGTTAATATTAAGGTTCCCATTTCATAGTTTCACTACACATAAAAGGTTAAGTCTAATCATAGCGTCATCTCCTAGCATCTGCCCATTCCAAGGACATGGCTATTCGAATAGGTATAATGAACTCTGCAGAGGTGTACACATTTCCCCACATGATTGGTACCGTCCCTTCCGTGATCAGCGGACCGAACGGACCTAACGAGACCCCGTACCCGAATGTACGCGACCTTAGATGTCCATATAGTCCTACTACGACTTCTCAGGGGTTGGAAAATAATGTGGAAGATCACTTAGCATCCACACCAAAACAACGTGGAAGATCACTTAGCATCCACGCCTGATCATCCGACTACATAATCCATATCATGGGCTCGAACGCGGCCAAACAATAATCATGTGCTTGTACCCGCCATTTATATGGTAACTTGGCTCGTACCCGGCCAATCATAACATGGCTCGTACCCGGCCAATCAGATAACAACATGGCTCGTACCCAGCCATTCATACAATAACATGGGCTCGAATGCGGCCAAAATAATCCAAGGGCTTAACATGGAAGATCACCTAGCAACCACGCCAATCGGGCCACAGAAGATCACCTAACATCCGTGCCTGCTCCTGATATTCCGTTGCCTACACCGGCCTCCTAGTACGAACTATATTTCTATCTAATGGGGTATGAGATCAAGTCTACCCATATAGACATGTAGTTGTACGTAAATATCTCACTAGGTGAAAGAGACTATGAACCGGTCCGTATGTGACCGAGGCGGGTATCTCCCCACAGGATCCCTCTCCAGGCGATCCTGCCGTGGTAACCTACCTCCACATAGATTACCATTCACTCACTCCCTATCGGGTTTTAGGTTTACCAAGTTCAAGTTCCAGACATTATATCCTAAGTTATCACATTACGGAGCTCATAAAATAACAAGATAACCATATATCTTAAATGAACATAAATTGCATAAATACCAAGCCCAAAACAGGATAATAATTCATTACTCAAGATTATGCATAATTAATGGTTAAAGCAAGATGGTAGAAAGGGGGAGCTAGGACTTGCCTTCATTGTTGTCTCCTTCCGGCACGTCTACGTAGTCCGGGTCCTGGTTCACCTGGTAGTCACCTTCGTCCGTCGGGCGAAGCTTTTCGTATAAGACTACCATCGAAACGTAGAACAAAAGGAAAAACAAACATAGAAATATATGGTGGCACTAGGGTGAATGCATATATCTAGATTTTAGATGAATTATAGAAGTGGTTTCATGCGAAACGGAGTTAGGATGCAATAGTTATGCATTTTAGAAGTTTATCCTATATTTACTCTACTAAGCAATATTTAATATGATTTTTCTGGTGTATGAAAATATGAAGAAATTACATGATAATATTCCTTATTTCATCTAGTTATTCTACAATTTTTTTGGAATTTTTCTAAGTCTGGAAAAAAGGGTTTATAGCTCTATGTGTACAACTGCAGGGTGTACCTAGCAATTACCTAAGTGTACCCCATGCTGTGCGTGTGTGTGCTGTGCCGGTGTGACTGACTAGTGGGTGTTGACGGTCCTTAAGTATCAATTATAACTATCAAATAAATAGAGAAAAGGATTCAAATGAAACCAACACCTAGACTTAGGGTTTTATCTGACAGAATTCCACGAGTTTTGCTGTT
>CM039593.1:41048794-41066137 GCA_022457205.1 Saccharum spontaneum | reverse complement strand
CTCAAATGAAAGCTCTTGTGGCTAAATTACCTTCTTTTTGCTTGAGATGCACTACTAAATCTTTTGTGTCAACCAATGTGTGCCTTCACACATTCGCACTTAATACAACTCTAGATAAAAATCAAGATTTCACACTTACTGAAAGTATTAATTATATGATTATAATGGTAAATGGTCACTATTTCTATAGATTTATTTTTCAATTGTCTAGAATTTGCACTAGATAAGACCTATTGTATCAGGGTTTTCCTTTGGTATGACAGTATTTTGTCTTCTGAAATAGCATGCTCTATTCTTTTCTTGTGAATCTGCGATGATGAGTAAATAGCTCTACGGTGCTTGCTTATGGTAACTGATATCTCCACGAAGTATCATGGACCTAACAAACCCATGGAAGCATATTGAATAAAATCCATGTTTTGATTGTGGTAAAACTGAAATTGCATATTCATACTGTTATTTCAGAATAAGGTTGTGGTAAAAAGATTAGTGTGTGAAAATTTAACAATGGACATATTCTTTTGCTGCGGGTTCTTAATATTGGAAACTTACTGTAATCATCTAAAGATGGTCTGATCAGCAACTTGCTAGGGTCCCTAATTGCTATAATTAAGATTAAGACTTACAAACTTAAACATTTACTTTACCTTTCACCCTTATGCCCAAAGCTTAGGATCTCAGGTGATCCTTCGAAAAGTACATGTTCTCAAATGGGCTTGACCAGGGCATCTCTAATATTAATTATCTCATGGGACAAATTAGGATTTGCTATTAAAGAATGCTTTCATGCTTCATGACTCGATCAAGAAACTGCAATGCTCACATACCAGCTATGTTAGTATTACTCCCAAGATTTTTTAAATGGTTTTCCATTTTTTTCTAATCTTCTTTTGCTTCTGAATGTGACTAAAATACCATCAGATGGAGAATTGTGAATGCAATCAATGCTATTGTGATATTGTTCTCTTAATTCTATAAATAGTGTCCAAATGAAATGAAAATAAATAGTGTCCAAATGAAATGAAAATATCAACAGGTTGGTCAGGATCCTTCGTTGCGGGCTGACTCCTTTGCCGTGTTCCTCCTCCAGCTAGGCCTCCATCACGGGCTCCTCCTCCTCCTCCTCCTCTCTCCACAAGCAGATCTGGGGATTAGGGTTATGGGTTTTAGCAACTTGGTCGCGGGATTGAAGAACCCATGAACACAGCAGTAGTAGAGAGAAGAAGTACCTCAAGTGTACCCGTAGGGGAGCGAGCACCTGGCACCGGCGGCGGCCGTTGGGGCGGACGACGGCGGTGTACGATGGGGGCGGATGGCGGTGCGAGGCCCGGCGGACGGGCTGCGGCGGCGCGAGGGCAGGCACCCGAGCCCCCTGGCGACGCGCGGCCGGCCGGCGCTGCAGGAGGTGGCGGCGTAGGGGCGGCACGGGTGAGGGACGCGAGCTGCGGCGTAGGGGCGGCACGGGTGAGGCACTGGAGAAGAGAAGTCACGGGCGTAGGGGCGGCACTTGTGGCCAGAAACTGGAGAAGAGAAGAGAAGTCACGGGTGAGTGGATTTCAGTTTTTTTTTCGTGCCCAACTTGGGTCAACCTGGCGGCAACTTGGGTGCTACAGGCGGGAAAATTTGGTGGGCTAATTTTGCACATAATTTTCCTGTGTGTACAAAACAACCGACAAAAAAAAATTCGTACCGACACAAATTTAATAATTTCCTGTCGGTTGAATAATATTTCTGTCGGTCTCCATGTACCGACAATATAAATGTCTATTTTTCTGTCGGTTACATATTATTTCTGTCGGTTTTCATATACCAGCGGGTGGGACGGCACTGCAGTGGTGGGCGGCGCGCGGTTGCTAGGGCGGGCGATGCTTTGGGGGCGAACGACGCGGCGCAGTGGGAGATTTGGGGACGAGAGCTTTGGAGGAGAAGCGGCCGCTGGATTCGGCTACCATGAGTGCGCCATGATGGATTGGAAATTGGAGTCGAGGGGAGAGAGAGCAGAGCGCGGCGGCCTCTCTTTTGGGATTTGGGGGAACAGAAGGCCTAGGGTTTCTAACTAGTGGACCAGGCCAAAAAATGTATTATGCAAAAAAAATTCCCGTCACATCAAATTTGTGATACATCTACGGAGTACTAAATGTAGATAAAATAAAAAACTAATTGTACAGCTCGGTTATACTTTGCGAGACGAACATTTTGAACCTAATCACTGGCCTGGGCGTTTGGGTTACCCGATTTTCTTTTTTATTTAATTATTTTTCTTTCCTACATACAGGTGTATATTTATTTATCTACTATTTCAAACAATTAACAATAAATAATATTTATATATTATATAAAACTTGATTTATTTAACTTGCTAGTTACTAAGAACAATAAATAAATTATTTTTTTTTATTTTTTTAAAAATACTTTGCTGACTGCTCTGCTCCCTGGCAGTCGGCAAAGGTTATTTTTATTTTTTTCTTAGAAATTCTTTGCCGACTGCCATCCTCCCTGGCAGTCGGCAAAGGCTCTTTGCCAACTGCCACTGATGGCAGTCGGCAAAGAATTAATTTTTTTTTTCGATTTTCGATCCCAGTTTTTTTGTGTTGCCTTGTTACAGTAAGTACATGATATATTCCAAGTTTGGGGTCATTTTGATTTATTTTGCTATATTCTATTGATTTTTGCTGTTTCTTTGATTTTTTCCGGCAGCTCTAGATTTGAACTGCAGGTACATGAAATAATGGAATCCGGCGATTTAGAAAATGATATTCATGATGTTTGGAGCATGTTGAGGCCGTGTGCGGGGCCTCGCGTGAAATTTCGACCATGTTGGTGTCGGAACACGCCGAGGCACACGAGTGAAAAGTGTTTTTAAATTTTATAAAATCGAAACGGAGTCCGAAAATGACGAAACTTGACGACGTGTCTTGTCATCGCATGCGGAGGCTGTGGTAAAAATTTGAGAAAGTTTCGAGCAAGTGGCGACGTCAGGTGGCTAAAACCTGGACATCTCCACATATGATGATAAGTTAGCCACTCGACGTTAGTTCAGGTTTTAGCCATCCGACGTCGCCACTTGCTCGAAACTTTCTCAAATTTTTACCACAGCCTCCGCATGCGATGACAAGACACGTCGTCAAGTTTCGTCATTTTCGGACTCCGTTTCGATTTTATAAAATTTAAAAATACTTTTCACGCGCGTGCCTCGGCGTGTTCCGACACCAACACGGTCGAAATTTCACGCGAGGCCCCGCACACGGCCTCAACATGCTCCAAACATCATGAATATCATTTTCTAAATCGCCGGATTCCATTATTTCATGTACCTGCAGTTCAAATCTAGAGTTGCCGGAAAAAATCAAAGAAACAGCAAAAATCAATGGAATATAGCAAAATAAATCAAAATGACCCCAAACTTGGAATATATCATGTACTTACTGTATCAAGGCAACACAAAAAAACTGGGATCGAAAATCGAAAAAAAATTAATTATTTGCCGACTGCCATCAGTGGCAGTTGGCAAAGAGCCTTTGCCGACTGCCAGTGAGGATGGCAGTCGGCAAAGCCTGCACCTTTGCCGACTGCTGACGGAGTTGCAGTCGACAAAGGTGACGGTGTGGATGGCGTCAACCATGGCCTGCCTTTGCCGACTGCAATTCTTTGCCAACTGCCTGGCAGTCGGCAAAGCCAGGCAGTCGGCAAATCCTGCTTTGCCGACTGCAGGAAATTCCAGTTGGCAAAGGGACCTCTTTGCCGAGTGTCGAAAAAAAACAGTTGGCAAAGAAAATTACAGTCGGCAAAGAGCCAGTTTCCTGTAGTGTGCGAGGAAGAGAAACAGTGGCCAAGGAGGCCAACTTCAACTTGCATAAGCCTGGATTATTGGCGGCGACACAGTCAAAAGTCTCACTAAAATAACGTGCCACCATCTCTCCACCCAACTTGCTTGCCGAGTGCAGGGCAGGCTCTCCTCTCCGCTCGCTTCCTCCGCGGTTCCTTCCACCTTTCCCTGTGCTGATGCCCCTGATAGCATCGTATCGCCGCGGTCAAGTCGTCTCCGATGCCGTATCTCATGGCGGCAAATCATAAATCATAAATAAATATATATAACTGCCGATTGGCTAATGGTCTCTCCTCCGCGCATCATATGATCCTAGCTGTGTGCCGCCCCCCGAATGGCATGGCACACGCGCACTGGCACGGAACAACCACCACCTTTGACTAGATATAATTTGGAACAAGAAAATACCTTTTCTTTATTAGGAGTATATATCACAAAAACAATTACGGAGTGTGTACTACTACTCAGATAAAGAGGGCGCTGCAGTGCAGAAGTGCCTTTTTATTTCCCTTTTTTGATCGAGAACTTGGAGAGGAAGAAGAATTTGAAGCAGTGAAAGTGGGGTTAAAAGAGAGGAGGCGGCGCGGCGCACGCGTGATTGCACTGCATGCATGTGTTGGGCGACCTGCCGCGCTTGGTTTCCCGCTTTTTCACTTTGTTAGGTGCTCGGCAGCTGGATCTTCACGACCTCAATTCAAATGGAGCTCCACTCATTCATTCATGCATGCTTATGCTAATGCTACAAGTGGGCATTGCGCTAGCTTTTAGGTCCATTTTTCAGTACCAAATTGATTGACTACAGGAATTTTCCATGGTTAATCTATGGTTAGACAAATTTTACCAAATAACAACGAAAGTGCTACAGGAATTTTTCTCCAAAAATTTTGCCATCTGAACACGCCCTCACTCACTTTGTTAGGTGCTCGGCAACTGGATCTTCACCTCTTTAATCTTTATATAGATGGTACTACCACCATGGATCCAATTCAAATGCATCGCTCCGTTCATTCATGCATGCTAATGCTAATGCTACAAGTGGGCACTGCGCTAGCTTTTAGGTCCATTTTTCTGTACCAAATTGATTGGCTAAGCAGTGCTACACACTACTGCTACAGTGTAATAGTAGCGGCAGCAGAGTAGACGTTGAAAATGCTGTCCTCCGCGCGGTACCAAACAGAAGCAGGTTCCTGTGCCTCGCCATTTCTGTACCGGATTGCACTGCAGATCGATGCACATCTTGTGGTGAAGTTGACCTGCATGCAGACCTGACCTGCCCCGCTGCCCTTGATGTTGAGGACTGAGGTGGGGCTCCGGCTGTCAACGACTCGGCAGGCTGTTTTTTTTTTCTTATAAACCGGCTGTGGCTGATTTGCTGTGAGAGAAAAATACTGAACAGGGGAACGACGAACCGATGAACAGGAGTGGCCTAGCTGGTGATCATTGCGAGTGGGATACCGATATGATGCCCCCAGGCCCCAGGGCCAGGACCAGGACGTCTCCTACTCGTATCATGTGCCGTGCTGGACTGATGATATACTATATTCTTTCTTATCCTAACTACCAGCAGGAGCGAACGAACGAACATGTCTGCCTGCCTCAATAACCACGCATTGCCATGCTTCTTCTTCTTGTTCTTGCTCTTGTGGATTGTTTTGCCATTCCCCAGTGTTTGACTAATACTTTTTTCTTTGAAAGATTTTGTTTGACTAATACTAGGACCAGGACTAGTTGCTCGACGGCCATGCGACGTGCGACAATGCAATAACCTACGAGTCATGAGTCTCAAGGTTCACGCAGATTATTATTTGATCATATATAGTCGGATGCTATGCTTCGGTTGCTTGATTTTATGATCCTTTTTCCCAATTGATGATCCTCATTGTACTAAAAAAAATCTAATAATTAATGGCCGTCAACTTGTCTCCGTCGTTCGTCTCCTCTTTCCTAACTCACATTCAATTCTCTCAATGCAACCCCCCCCTCCCCCAATTCCATTTATTTGCGCCAGCCGTTCGCTCGATTCTTATGCGGTGAATGACTGGCCACTCGTGCTTGGCTTGCCGGATCTTGAATGTTTTTAATCTCCCAACCTCGCCCCTCAACCTTTTCCTCACATGCATGCTACGCTGCCAACACCAACTGCTCAAACGAAACCTTATGGTTTCCTCCCACCCAGGCCTACTCCTCGACCATTCGGCTGTCCGACGCAAATGCAAGACAAGATTCATCAACGTCTTGGCCACTTCCTTTGCTCGCCATCGGACGGAGCCAAGATATATACCCAGGAGGAAGTTAAAGCGCGACACGTCGCATTACAGGGCGAGTGCACGACCCCGTCACCGTCACCGCGCCCGTTGCCGCCTCCTCCTCCTTCTTCTCCCGTCGCCGCTACCATGGCAATGGTCATCCCCGCCCTGACCTAGCCCAGCCGCCTCCTCCGCCACCCGCTCCGACAGCGTCACCGCCGCCTCCGCCTCGTTGTCGTCTCTCCGGTCCCCGCCACGTAGCCTGCCTGCCTCCCCAAAGTTTTTTTCTAAGATCGCCGGGAGTGGGGAAGAAGAGAGACAGAGAAAGGATGCGAGGTGACGACGTCGCGCTACAACGCAACGGATGCGGGTTAGGGTCCGTTTGGGAGCGCTCCGTGGAGCAGACTCTCACGGAGAATCGCTTTCTAGCTGCCAAATGCATTTTTCCGTGAGAAGTGATTCTCTGAAATGAACTAAGAGGCTGAAAACTGAAAAAAGTAGCTTCACCTGTTTCTGTAAAGTGATTCTCCATGCTGATTTTAAGAGTTTATGCTAAACAATCAAAGAGAATCACTTTCAGCCACAGAATCACTTCACCAGTGAATCAAGGAGCACAGCTGGAGAATCAGGGAGCACAGTTCTGTCAAACGGACCCTTAGAGTTTGCGATATATCATACCAAGCATGCTAGTGGGCTACACGTTGGGATGTCAAGCAACCGGGACTCATGCGAGCGAGGTTTTGACGTCTTTGGCCTTACTAGCGCATACGATACGAGGCATGCAAATTGCATGGCTGGTTTGCCGGGGAGACTGACGCTGATCCAACATAAGGATCTCATCGCAGCGTTTGGCCAATTGCATCTATGTAGTACAAGGCTCGTAACGTGGTTCACGATTGAAATTTGAAACAAAGCGAGTGATTTCGCCAACAGACAAGCTGAATTTGCCTCATCCATTAATTTGTTTCTTTCTTTCTACCAAAATTCTCTACCCATGTACAAAGTTTGTGTTGCTCCAATAGAAGCGATTCTTTTTTTTTCACCTCTATGTACTTCCACTGAATCAAAATCAAGAAATGGGAATTGGAAAAGTGAATGAAACAGAAAAATGTGAGTGGTTCCCCTGTTCCATCGCCGACGCCGATCAGGATCAGAAGGGCATGATGTGGCTGGTCTTGGAGTCGTACCCCGCGACGCAGCTCTTGCCGTTCACCCGGAAGATCTTGAGCAGCTCCGACGCCATCTGCCTCGCCGCCGCCGAGCACCCGCTCTGCATCAGCAGCAGCAGCTTGGTGAGCCCGCCCTCGCACGCCGCCGCGGCCTCCACCGCGCGCCGGTCCCGGTACCGGTGGCACACCGCCCACAGCACCGACACGGCCGCCTCGGCGCCGCCCATCCCGCCCTTCATCATCTTGGACACCACCGCGGGCACCGCGGTCCCCGCCGACTCGCACACCGCGGCGCGGCCCTCGGCGCACCCCACCGCGGCCTCCAGCACGCGCAGCGCCTGGCTCGGGGACCCGGCGTCGGCTTCCAGCACGCGCACGGCCGCGGGCACGGCTCCCAGACGGACCATCTCGGCGCGGGCGCCGCGCCGCGTCGCCGCGATGGCCGCCAGGCACGACAGCCCCGCCGCCACGGCCTGCCTGTCCAGGGCCAGGCCGCCGCCGCCGCCCTTCCTCTCCTTCTCGTCGTCCGCGGGGCCCATGAGGCGGATCAGCTCGCCGACCAGCTCCTCGGACTCCACCACCGCCGCCCGCGCGCCAGCATTGCGGAGCATCGACTCCACCAGCCTCGCCGCGTCCACGCGCGCCTCCAGCGAGGACCCGCTCCGCAGCACGCGCGCCAGGGCCGCGGCAGCGGACGGCGCGTCGGCGGCCAGCGCCGCGGCCACGCGCCTCTTGCTCTCCTCCTCGATGCAGTCGGACGCCGCGATCGCCGCCAGCACACGCACGGCGGCCTCCGCGGCCTCCATGTCCGCCGCGCTCCTCCGCAGCAGCACAGACGCCACGGTCTCCGCAGCGCCGCTGGCCCGAGCCAGCGCGTTCTTGTCGAACTCGTCCACGTCGTCGTCAGAGAGGAAAGCCGCGAGCTTCCGCAGCGGGGGGCAGGGGTCCGCGCCGGGGTCAGCGACCCGGCGGAGGAGCTCGGCCGCCGCGGCGGCCGGCGTGGGCCCGACGGCGGACGCCGTGGGCGGTGAGGAGGAGGAGGAGGGAGAGGAGGGCGCGGCCGTGGACGCCCACAGCGCGATGAGGCGGCGCAGGGTGAGGTTCGGGACGAGGTCGGTGGAGGGGAGCGGGAGCATGGTGGCCGGGCAGGTGGTGTTGCCGGAGTCGAGCCAGCGCTGGATGGAGGCGCGCTCGTAGGTGACGCCCGTGCAGAGGCTCACTGGGGAGCGCATCACGTCCAGCGAGATGGGGCACCGGAAGAGGCTGGGCACCTTCACCTCCAGGCCCTGGTACTCGGCCGATAGCCGCCCGTTCATCTCGCGCCTCCCCATGGATCGATCCAGGTGGATTCCTTGCTTTGGTGCTGTTGGTCCTGTCCGTCTGCAATGCAGTGGGCAATGGCGCTGGGGGCAGAGAGAAGTGGAGGCGAGGGAGTGGAGAAGAATGGGAAAGCGTCGAGGAAACAGGGGAAAGGGGCCACTGGTATTATAGGCAGTGGTGCTCTTTTGGTTCCACACCCTGTATTACTGCTCTATTCCGGAAAGGGCCCTGCTGGGTGTTTCTACTGCTTTGTCTTGCGCCCCCCCCCCCCCCCCCCCCCTAACATGCCCATTTCAATTTTCCATGATTTGAAAGGCACCGAACTCGGAAATTAAGCTAGAGATTACTTCGAGCAAGTATAGGAAATAGATGTAGGTGAGCTTTTGTGTTAAGGTAGAGAGGAGAAGCCAGCGGTAAGGTTATAGTCACCTTATGCACAAGGATCAGTAAATTTATGAAAGAAACGAGTTAGTCACAAGCGAGCTAATGAGTATGCGGATAGATAAACTGTAAGTGTGCATGCGACCAGCAGTGTACACTTACAGCTCATCTACACACTATTGTGCATAAGTATCACTAACAAAATGTGGCGGAGCCAGAAATTATGCATAAGGGCGGCCGGTTGAAGAATTTCAAAATATGAGAATTGAGTGCAGCTTGTTTGTTCAGATTTTTTTATCTCGGGGTTAGGTTACTATTTTTCTTGATTTATTCTAGTATTTGACGATTTAACCATGCTCGCTATTCTTCACGTAATAGATGACCATGTATATCGACAGTGGGGCGCATGTGATGACTCATGGATATTGAAATCCATCAGTTTAGTATTTCGGAAGTGCTCATACCCGTGGCAGGTGACCGTGGATAACGGGGCACGTATGATTACTCATGAATCTCGAAATCTACTAGCTTGGTATTTCAAAAATTCTCATAGTGGTATAGGACGTGTGTTTGATCATAGGAGTGTGGGTATGTGCATGTACATGAGCGTCTACATTTATACTATGATTCACAATAAAAATGAATGGTCACCGAATTGTTACTGCTAGTTAAATACACGTTCAATAAAATATTAAGTATAATGAAACATAAGTATTTTAATAAACCAAAAATTTAATAAATATATCCTAATATGGTAGGCAAACAAATTTAGATAAATCAAAATATTTTATTTTAAGTATATTGTATGTGATTTTGTTGTCTAAAAGATATCAATAAACATTACAACAAGATTTTCTTTCTTTAATATTAACATAGACTATTTACCATATATATTATATAAAAAAAATTGGGGGGGGGGGATGGCCCCCGCTGGGCCCCCCTTGGCTCCGCCAGTGCTAACAAAAACATCCTTTTGATACTCACATTAATCAAGCGTAATGTACCGTATGATGTATCATCCTTCCACTATTGCTATAATTGTTCATTACGGCACCGTGGAGGAAAACGGGCGAAAGAAAACACGTTAGCATTCCACATGTAAGGCATGTGATAAGGAGCACAAACGAATTTGCACCAACCCTCTGTTCGGTCCATATACAGGACAGTATTAGAGCGTATATAGTATTATATACAAACTCTCTTCATGCGTCAGGTTAGGCAGTAAATAAACGTGCTACAAACATAGGGAAGTCGCATAGCAAGTTTGAACAATCACGCCGTGCCAAACCGGTGCCAATGCAGAAGTATATAGTACCAGTATGTGACATTGCTGGAATGACAAGGACCGGACTGGACCGGAGACCACCACAGGAGAAGATCCCAAATCTGCTGTAACGTACTAAACTAAAACCACATAAACACCATGGGATGTGCAAATATTGGGTCTTTGAGGGTTCGCGATGCAAGAAGAAGGAAAATACTCTACCCAGCAAGGAGGAAGAAGAAGGGAAACGGGGCGTGGGAATGCGGAAACCTGGCGTGGAAAGGGCAGCGAGGGTCAAAGTAGCAGGCGAATTGAGAATTGAGATGACGTATGGACTGGGGGGCGCCGCGTCGTTGTCGCTCCATGCTTCTCTCTCTGTTTTTTTTGGTCGTCTTCTCCGGTTGTTTTTGCTGCCAATTGGCTTGCCGTTGGCGAGGTGCTCTCTCTTTTTTTTCCCCTTGTTCTAGCATCCGTATCTCCAGTAGATCAAAGCAAGCAGTTTCTGTTTCTGTATCCCGGTCAACGATTTTATTTGATGCTGTACTACATTATATCTTGCTCTTCAGCGCTCTGACGTCGTCTAGTCAAAATAGGCAAGCATTAGTTTTTTCTGGGAGACACCATGGCGGCATGGCGCCACAGCGAAGCTAATGCAGCCGTTACGTGAGTAGTTGTCCCATTGATGTCGATGTCTCCCTTGTTGGAACGCTGACACCAAAGGGATTTAGGCTCAAGAAAATAATCATTGCCAATTAACTCTCTTCTTAACTATGAACTCGTGTGGATCCTTTTCATGGATAGTAAAGAAATTAGCACCATCGAATCGAATCGAATGGAGCCTTGCTCGGTGAAGATCGAAGAAAACCAGAGCAGAATTCGGATGGAGCAACACGTAAATACTCCGGCCTGTATGCTGAGTCCAGCTGCCGACTCTCCACTCGCACACACGCGCACGACCAGCAGGAGCGCGAGAATTTCCCTGCCGTGGCCTCGGTGTGACGGTGTTCGCGGAGTCCAGCTCGCGAGGCATGCAGTCGGCAGCTCGGCACACGTGCCAATAGGCAATAGCGCGGCACATGCATGCATGCCATGCCTTCCGGTACGCGGCCACGGCGTCGCCGTGCCGTGACGACCGCGCGTGGGCAACCGCCAGCCCAGCTGGTAGCTGGTAGCTAGACCTGGAGGCTGGAGCACAAGGGGCGTTGCCTGGTGGCTTCGCTACACGCAGGCAGCAGCACCGGCCGTTTACTACTACGAGTGTAGCACTTGCGCCTGCGTGCTCAGACGACGAATGAATCAACGGTCTGACCTTCTCCTTCTCCCCTTTCCGCGTCGGGTAAGACAGACTTGGCCATGCACGCCACGGATGCACCTGGTACAGCGCCGGAAGGAGACGACCTTAGCTCCGATCCATTGGGTCTGGTCGGTCGACAGCGACGAGAGAGCGGCGACGTCTGAGTTGAGAACCTCCCGTGCTCCCTGCAGGCGGCGCCACTGGGCAACAAAAATTTACAGCTAGGCGACGCCGACGCGTGCTTGCTTGCTGCTACGGATGTGTCTGCGCGCGCGATTTACCACGGGTTCTAGAAACGAAGGTTCTAGACCGACGAGAGGCGTCGGCGTCGTGCGCTTGGCCCGGAGCGCTCTGCGTCGTTTTTATCGTGGCTACTGGTACAAGAAAATCCATTTTACTATGCGCTATGGTGGCTCTGCGTGGTCATATTATCAGCCATAGAAACACAATCCTCCTTTGTACACCAGTAAGGCCCTTTGGCTCACGGGAACATCAAAGGGGAAACGTAGGAATCCAACGACGTAGGAAAGGAAAGAAAGTTCAATTCCTCTGGAATCGTTCCGTCGTTCTCATCCTTTCGCGAGCGGCTGGGAGCGGACACGGAGAAGCAGAGCAGCGGACGGCGGCGCTCGGCCCCAGCGCGGACGTCGGCGCTCGGCCCCCGCGGGGGCGGCGGCGCGCTCAGGCACCACCCGAGCCTGCTCTTCTTCCGGACACCGCGTGTCGGGCCCGCCTACGGCGGCGGCGGCGGCGCGTTCAAGGAAGGCGACATGGGCTACGAGTACGAGAAGCGGCGTGCCCACAAGTTCTCCTAGGCGCTCCTCCTGCCGCGCCGTCAGCAACCGGGGACTCTCGCCGGAGCGGGACAGCCACGGCGGCAGTGGAGACGAGAGCAGCTCGCCCGCAGCGGATCCCCTGTGGCGGCCGTCCCCGTCCCTCCATGCGGAGGACACCCTGCCAGCGCCGCCAGACGAACAGCATGATGTCGGGTTTTGCCGTCTACCTCAGCCCGCTTGTGCAGCCCAGCCCGGGCCGTCGCCACCGCCCCCCCGCCAGCCGCCGGACCCCGGCTCCTCATTCTCATGCGAGCTCTGGTCGTCGCTGCTCCACAGCCTCTTGTCCGCCGCCTCCCGTGCTGTCGCTCCAGGAAGCTCGCCGACGGCCGGAGAGCAGAGCAGGAAGGGGAACGAGGAGGAGCGAGCTTGGCCGGAGAAGAAGCTTGGCCGCGCTGTGGTACCGTCGAAGCAAGCACTTTCTCTCTCTGCGAGCGAGCGACGATGGCGATTTGCCTCGGACTTCCGCCAAAACACGAGCTCCGACCGGATGTTTTTTTTCCTGCGTCGTTGTAAGGGAACAAAGCCTTTCCTCTGGAATCGCTACTGTAGTTTGCCAAAGATGAGATGACGTCAGCAATTCCTATGGGATGGATTCCTCCGTTTCACCTATGCTTCACCCGTGAGTCAAAGGGGGCCTAAACCTAACAACAATCGTTCAAAATATATTTTTTCTTGTTATATGTACCTGTTTGAGTGACCATATTTGTCCATTTGGTCATGTACCTTGAATCGGAGGTGGAGGGCAGCTCATCAAGTGTTGAGAAATTATACAGTACCACTGCCAAATCTTTAAAACGTCTGGAAGGCCGGAAGTTTCGCTCCACTCACTGCCTCATGCACCGCTCGCCTAATAAAAAAAAACAAAATCAACTCCCGCACGGGCGCACGACTGCCAGCCCTACCAGATGCGGCGCGCGGCTGCCTGCGAGTCGCAGCGGCGCGGTTGCTGGCCCTGTCAAGTGCGTAGCCGCCTGCTAGTCACGGCGACGCGATTGCTGGCCATGTCAAGCGCGTAGCAGCCTGCGAGTCGCGGTGCTCGGTTACCAGCGCTGCCACTGCCTCCCTGCGACAGCGCGTGGCCGCTGCCTCCCTGCCTTGTAGCACAGTCACCATCGAGCTGCTGCCTACCAACACCGGCGGCCCACTGCCTCCGGCGAACTTCACATGTCGACGAGCCTCTATTCTCTACTAGCAAGAAGTTTTACGCTGAGACTACAAGTTGCAGGCATCTGTTTCAAGTGTTTCAAATGTTTCAGAGGTATGTTGCAAGTGTTTCATACGGATGTTGCAAAAGTAGATCGGGATGTTGCAGATGTTGCAATGGATTGTACACGTATGTTGCAAGCTCCTATTCTCAATGGCTTCCTGCTCTAGGATGGTGGCCTGAGAAGCACTAGGGCCCAACATTGATCCTAGAAGGCCCATTTAGAGAGGCGGTTTAGAGGGGGAGTGTCCCTTCTAGCCCTTGTGACTGTCACTCTATGGCCATGAGAATGTTTCGGCATATTTTGTAGTAGGAAAAGAGCATTATTGTACCAGAGGAATACATTTAACCGTACCCTATAAAATGGGAGCTCAGATACCAATAAAGGAGAGACTTAATCGACCAACCACCACTCATCTTGTGCCTCAGTTTTCGTGTTAGTCGACCCATAGGCTCGAGCCTTCGGGAGAGAACCTCCGGACCAACATTGGTGCCCACCATGCTTGGCCAAGACAACATCTAGCATGCCACCTAAAAGGAAGACAACCGTGCCACATAGGCCACAACACAACACCCGGAGCGCCTATGCTACTCCACCAGATCTAGCAAACCAACCCGGAAACGAACAGCTGCAACCAGACGTGGCAGAAGCCAAGGCTTCAGACCTTGTCGCAGCCGAACCTACAACAGAGCTCACATCAGAGCAACAATTGCAGGTAGAGTTGCACAGGACACAACAAGAAAGAGAAAGGGTAGCAACAGTCACCGTAGCAAATCAAAGGACCACCCTCATAGCCCAACAGATTGTAGAAGCAAGGCAATAACTAACATTGCTGCAAATGGAGATCCAAAGCCTTTTACCCAAGACAGGAAAATCAGCCTTTGGAAACTACCCTGGAACCCAACCCTCACCAAACACGCAAAGTCATACCAAATAACGACAAATTTCCTTTGATTCCATCTTTAATACAGAACCCAAAACCCGAATCAAACAACAAACATTATGCAATCTCAACAAGTTCAATCAAAATCCTAATAATAGTGAGCAGTGGCCCTGGACTCCTCCCTCTTGGGTCTCAACTCAACTCCATCTTCATAGTCGAATCAGGACATCTTGGGGGCATCACTATCACACACGCAAGAGGAGCACTGAGGCGTAGTTACATAGGCATCTAAAAGGAGTTGAATTAACATGAGGTCTCATGAACAAGAAAGTGATGGTGCATGGCGGCTTGGCACGACGGTCGTCAAATGGCTTAGGGTGGAGGCGCCACTTCCGGCTATGGCTGGGTAGGAGTCACCATGGCCATTGAGAAGATAAGAGAGCATAGTTTACAAAGAATAGAGAGGGCTAATTGTGGAAAAAGAGATTGAGGAGAGGATATGGAGGGCTAGTGACTGCAATTGGGTGAAATGGTGAGTGGTGGAGAAAGAGATTAGGAATGGCGCGGATTACATAGCATTTGGCTAATGTTATGCTTAAATTGGTATTGCCCAAACTGAAATGCATTGTTGGAACTTTTTTGTTATATTCGGTCCAATCGAGTAATTCGGTTAACTGGAGCAGATAAAATAATATAATAATTTTAATTATCTAGAACTTAAGATCAAGATTTAATTTATTTAGTTTCAATCTCAATTGGTTTGGTTCAGTTCCACACCTTGCAGCCCATCCCATCCTCCCATATCCACGCACTAGGTCATCGAGGCATCAAGCACACAAGGCAACGGCAGCCTAGCAATTATAAGTTATTCCAGCATTATTTTGTCACTCCAGGCGTGTTGGCGTGACAAAAAAAGTTATAAATAAAAATAAAACCATCAGTACTCTCTTTGTCTTAAATTATAAGTTATTCTAGTGTTATTTTGTCAGGATCCTTGGCACAACAAAAAAAAGTTAAAAATTAAAATAAAAAATAAGTGATGCTATTTTTAAAATAATAATTAGAAAAGATTAAAAATTAAAAATATCTTGCAGTAGACAGAAGCAGGCAAGGACGCACGCACGCACGCACAGGGCGTGACCAACCGCAGCCCAGGTTGCCCAGCTGGAGGCTGGCGGATCGGACGAGAGAGGCCGGTATTCTCGTTGCGTGCCGGCGTCGCCATCGTCACCGCCTACCCTTGCATCCATCACCGGCCGTTTACTCGGAGGCTCCGAGGAGCACGAAGCTCGCCTGCTCTGACCTCCGCGGTTCCGCGCGCCATGCGTCGACCGCGCGCGTCGCCGCTCGCCAGGCTGGAGCCTCTCGGAGTCGTCGGACTCGGTAAAACGGCAAGCACAAGCACCGGACGGGCGGCGCGCGCTAGCTAGCTTCCAATCCATGGGCCGACATCGGCGACGACCGCGGCGCGCGATCGCGCCTGGGCGACGAGTGGAGTGTGGGCGGCGCTACGCAACAAAATTTACAGGTAGATGGCGCTGGCCGTGCGTTGTGGTTGAAGCTCTCCGGAGCAGCGAGCGACACGTAGGATGGAGTAGAGTACGTACTCGCTGATATTTACGCGCGCGATCGACGCGTGGCGGCGTGGGGACTGATTTCCGAGAAGACGATGGCCGGGCACGCGAACGCGGCCTCCGATTTTAATAAGAACGAAGGTTCTAGCGGACGGGCTTATGGCCCTGTTCTGCTGGATAGGTTTCGGTTTGATAGGTTTCGGTTTGTTTTGGTTTGTTTCAGCTTATTCTCTCTCACAGAATACTATTGAATCAGCCGAAATTAGTCGGCTTTTCGACCAGCCGAACCAGCCCTATAGCTCTAGCTGGGACTGGGACGCTGACGAGCGACGCGCGCGTCACCACGGCCTTCAGGTTCTACAGGCGAAGGTTCTAGATGGGCGGGACACCGACAAAACGAGTCCATCAGCCTGTTCGCTTGGCTGAAAATAAACGGCTGAAAGTATCGTTGGCTGGTTTGTTTTGAGAGAAAAACACTGCTAGTTGGCTGGAAATAAGCAGCTAAAAGATGTCTACGGGGCTACACACTGCTCTGGCTAGTAGCTATCAGCTGCCAATCATTTCCTTGGGAGAAAAAGAAGCACCTAAAAAATACACAAACACTAGATAAAAAAGCGATAATGATTAAGACTTTCGGACGCCACCCGCCGCTTACTCCCGTACGTGCTGCTCGCTCAGCGACCCTATCCGCTCGTCCCGTCAGCACGCTCCAATGCTCACTGCGCCGTTTCTTCCCTGCGTCGCCGTGCCCATTCGCCCATCCCGCTCCGCCTCGTCGCCCCGGTCCCCCGCAACGCCGCGCCCCCGTCGCGTCGTGCCCCATCCCCTGCGGCCTCCTCCGGGCTGCCTCTTCGCGCCTCATTCCTCACTAGGCCCAGTCTACCTCGCCCGCATCCACCCGCTGCCTCCTCGCTGCGGTCGGCCCACTCGTCGCGACCGCCTCCACAGATCCGGCGAGTCTTCACGACGGATGCTCCAGCAAACAGACGAGGGGGATAAGATTCGTGTGACGCCGTGCCCGCTGGTGAGTTGCCTATGCCACTGCAGCATAGCGAAGTCCATGCGCCGGCGTCGACCTCTACTCAGGGCCGTCGTCGTATCAACATGGAAAATGCTTGCTACTGTAGAAATTAAAGCTAGTGGTTTATAGAGAGGAAAAGAAATCACAATGGAACCAACACTATCATGGCCACAATGACATTGACTTGTATCCATCCTCTACAGGCAATTAGGTAGTGGTATTACTGCGGATCACGGTCTACATTACACGATCAACAGGAGTGCACTGCACACCTGATCTGATCATCGATGACCTGATCCTGATCACAAGTTCCATTTGCACTCC